>OZ022588.1:21413091-21560591 GCA_963669155.1 Arbacia lixula
CGGGCGAATCATTCCTCACTAAGACGGTAATACCTTAACTTTGCGAAAGAAGTTAAATTACAGTTACTGTAAATGACACCGAAAGAGAATTCCAATGCTATTTTCTTAGAGCAGATAACAAAAAAAAATCTCTGTTAATGTTAAACGTTCTATTCTATTACCGATGTTCTTGAAAACGTGGTGATAAATCACTCCGTCTAGATGTGTTTTCGGAATAAGCATCGTGTCAATGTCCAGTCAACTCGATTTGGACAATGGTCTAACATAATAATGATCCTGAAAAGATAAGGAGCACTTCACCACGATACAACACACTACCGCACAATATATTGCTAAGAATATGGTGATATACCATCTTCCCCTTCAAGTCGTGGTAGTTTCAAAGGCCTTAAGCTCACCATTTTTTCTCCTTGTTTTAGAGAAGAAATAAACGAACAAGAGGGAGATAATCGATTACCAAGACCAGGAGGCACGACGATGTTCGATAAAGCACAACATCATAGCACCATAACGGAAATAATATTATAACAGCACACTCTACAATCTACAAACGGTAAAAACGGGACGTCTTACTCACCTGTCGATCAGATCCAAAGTGAAGCTCGATTTCTCGACCACTCAACTTTTAAAGACTTTTGACAACTTGACAGGGCACTTGCAAAATCCAGCTTACACAAGTATGAAGTCACGTTGCCTGAACTGATGTTATTCTTCCGGAACGTGTTTTGCTTACAGGTCAAATCCGTGTGCATCTTTACATAAGAAATCACGGTTTACGTCACCATTGTCAATATACCGTATGGATTGGTCAATTCGGCGTGTCCATACACGGGTGTGTGTGTGTGTGTGGGGGGGGGGGGGGGGGGGAGGAGCGGGATTCACCCCTCACCCGACCCATTTCGAGCCATTTAAAAACAATATCCCCATGTTTTTACATGTATACTTTGTTTAAGCGATATTAACCATGATGAAAAAAAACAGTGCCGTTAGTAGGCCCACAGATTATTTGATTTTTATTATTTCTTCAATCTTTCCGAACAATTACAGAATAACTTTAATTGCGCAATACAGGAAGAAGAGACTACTATAGCCATCGCTATTCATATTGGAGGCGGTAGGGGGAAGGGGGGGGGGGGGAGTCGGGACCAGCCCAAGTAGATGCCAACAACCCATGGTCCTATGTAGCCAACATAATAACAATACAGAAAAACATACACTTAGGCATGTGCAATAAGCACGCCTCCCCCCCCCCCCCCCGTCCCCCACTCTGAGAAAATGGGGCCTGTTTCCTTTGAATTGTTTTGGCATGCAGCTCTTCATGGAATTACTAATCCAGGAAAATTGTGGAGGTATAATGACATATTTTTCTGACGGGTACTTGAAGTTGGTGGGTTCCCTTATGGAAGCTTAACATAAAAAGGCGTTTTGATTGGTTTATGTGAGCTGACAGGCAAACTACTTCGAAATAGTTTTTGTACTCATAATTTGAAATGGATGTCTGTATTAGGTTTCATATTACACAAAGTGGACCTTTTCCGTTCCCATGTTTCGTTCAGATTGTTGTATCATTTGGTGATGTCTGCAAAAGGGATGTAGAGTACCGAAATGGTGTCGTTATAGCCACTGTTATGCAGGTTTCTGGTTCTAAACAACATCCCTCAAGAGAGAGATTTACTGATCCGACATTATCTCGCGGACTAGTCTCGGGCACTCCTAATGAGAGTCCCCGCTGTGATGACCGCTGTTTGCTCAGCTCACATCCATGTAGTAAAGAACCACTTGTCTTGACTGACAACATGCTTATAATGACGTCACACTTCGGTACTCTTTTTCAATGGATGGTGAAACAATACACATCATTAGGATAGGTCATGTTTTACAATGGTATGGTAGGATTTAAGTATAGTAACGAGGTTCGGACGAGCACTACTTTGAAGTCGTTTTGTACGTGCGATTAGTTAATTGCTTACATCTTAGTACACTCTGTATTAAAAGTTAAAAGAAACTTTCCTTGGTGATGGTAACCATGGTAACCGCGATGTCTGCAAAAGGGATCAACGATGAAAGGCTGGGGCATTCAATGCTACACATAAGCGGTTTATCACCACGTGAATCTGTTGACTATAATTGGTGATCAGATGCACAGTGATCACTATTTTATCTGAAAGATTGAGTACCTGATAAACAGCTATATTTACCAGAAGGATTTTAATTCACGTGTTCGCTGGCTTACACACGTGATTGTTGGAGGAAGTGTGTACTTGGCTCAACGGAGAGAAGGGGTTCACCGTCCTTTTTGTGTCTGTATGCCCAATGAGAAACTATAAGGCAACTCTTTGATATGCCCGTGCTTGATAAATATGGCAGCTGCCCTTTGAGGCGGGGGTAGCTGAGCTCCTATCGACCGTGTTTTATCTGTGAAATCATTAACACGGTCATTGATATTGTGTGATTAAATATAGTTAAAAGCTAAAACACAAAAAGGACTATCCTAATGTAAATGACTTCAATAACATCATATATTTGACGGTTAATCAGGTACGGTCGCGAAAATTGTTGCATCGTATATGCAAGGCACTTGTGATAAAAATGCACATTTTCTAGGTCAATTCGACATAAAGAAACATAATGAGGTTTGTCGAAAATCGGTCAAAGGAAAAGAAAGTTATTTGATTTTCAAAGTTATTTGAGTTCATAGCGTCACGTGCGAGGTGCTTCCCCATAATGCTGTGTACTATTTTCCCCTAAATTGCTTTTTTTATGTTCTTTAATGAAGAAATACATTCTTTTCATAGCGATATGTGTGGAAAAAACATGTGTCTAATGATATATCAAACGCAAAGGTGAAATGGTAAATATCGTTTTGAGAAAGTGGACATTTTCCACAAAAAAATGCACACGACATATCGGAGAGCATCTCGCACGTGACACGTGACAAAATAAAAACTTTACAATCAAATCGATTTCTTTTCCTTCGACCGATTTTAACTAATATGTTTCTTTCATGTGTCTGCTTTTATTAAAATAAACATAATTTCAGGTATCCCATAGGCCTATTGTTTTGACGACTTATGGTTCTTTTTCACGATCATCTCTCAAAAGAGAAAATGATACATGATTTGAAAAACAATTATGTTCCTCTTTATATCATTTTGTATAGTTATGAATTATGAAATTCTGAATAAAGACAAAAATGGTTAAAAAAAAAACCCGTAGGGCCTAGTCCCAAGTAGCACAAATACTAAGTGTTAAAACAATCTGTTCACACTTAAACAAAAAAAGGAATTTAAACAAATGTACGACTCTAATCAAGCTAACATACACTACACAAAGTCAAAGAATGCAATTTGTTTTAGAGGCAGGTTTGGTAATTTGGAGTCACGTATTATTCTTGTACTTATCCTAGAATCATCTAATCAGATGTTCACTTTAAGACAAATTTTGACCTACACATTGTGTGTATCAGATAATTAATTCAGGTACTTATTGTGCATTACATATCAGCGGCGTAGACAGGTTCGTACACCTTGGGGGATGACTGGGTTGCCAACGCTCGAGAGGGCGCGAAAGCGCCCGAGCGAGGGAGCGAAGCGACCGAGCCAGGGGGAGGGTGTGGGAAGGGGGTGTCCCCCCTCCGACGGTAGGGAGCTTTTGCAATTTTGAACTTAAAATCGTGTAATCTGACGCATACTTAATGGGGTAAAATAACAAACACAAGCGTGCACACACACACACACACACACACACACACACACACACACACACACACACACACACACACACACACACACACACACACACACACACACACACACACACACACACACACACACACACACACACACACACACACATTGTACTACGCCCATAGAGTTATATTTAATAGCTCTATGACTACGCCTTAAATGGACAGTCATAGTTTCGACGAGATCTACACACCGTGGCATAATAGTCCGGAATGGACTGACACATTTTTTGCAGGGAGGGTTCGAAATGGATCCAGGGGTAGTTTGGGTACCATTTGGCTTGAAACAGAATTTTCTGCGGTTTAGATTCTAGTACGGGAATGGAAGAAGTTGGGGTGATTGGGGCTAACCCAGTCGTTAAAACCGGCATCAGTTTCATCATCATCTTTCGCCTCAGATGATCCTTCACCCTCAACGGCACTTTCTTCTGGTTGAACTTCCGTAAGAACAGGCCTTTCTTCGACATTATCCGATTTTGATGTAGACGGCTGTTCGCCATCATGTTTTTCTTTCTCATACTTGAAAGAGAAGTGATCTTTGATGTTTTCAACTTCTTATTATGAGCCATCTTAGAATCCGAAAATCAATTCACGCTGTGAATTATGTAAAGGGCACACTCACATGTATTTTTCCCTTAAAAAGTTAAGGAGCACAAAGCCTTCTGATAAGCGGACTCACCACGTGTTTTTGTTTTCTAAACACAACCAAAAAAAAAGTACCCCCCCCCCCCTAAGCAAAATAGCATAACTTTTTATCGAAGCGGTTTTGGGCAAAATGATTTGCAGGATTGTTCTTTTACTTATTGACTAACCTCTGTGTGAAAATGACAATAATCCAATTAGTCATGCATGAGTGGGCAAATTTTAAAAGCAAAAATGTAGATTTTTCAAAAGTCACAAGGGCAATTGTTTATGCCGTTTTAACAATACATTTTGGTCTTTTTTTTTTATTTTCTGCGTTTTTTAAAACAGGTCATGTTACATGCCAAAATATCCAGTTGTATTTTTTCATAAAAATCAATGGTTTTTAAAAGTTTCGAACTCAAGAGGGAGAAGTACTTTTTAAACGGGTTAAATGGGTTAAATGTCAGGATAGGTGTTGGTGCATCGAGAGATGGATGATAAACAATGAAAGGACATAAGTTATGCACCAGAAATGGAATTCATCAAAAATTCATATGACATTTTTCCTCTTAAATTTGCATGACTTATTGGATATTTGGATTAATGTGATTTTCACAAAGAAGTTAGTCAATAAGGTGAGAAACAATCTTGCCAAATTATTTTGCCCAAAACCTCTGTGATAAAATTTTTTGCTATTTTGCTTAGTGAGGACAAACTACAAGATAACCACAAAATACTTGTAAGATTTTCTTTTTTTTACCGCCTGAATTGGCTTTCACCGTGTGAATGCGGCCAATACCAATAAACACGATTACAATAATGATGAGGATTAATATCATCATGATAATTATCATTAATATTATAATTGTTATCATTATTATTTTTAATATTATTTTCATCATTAAGGCTTATTAAGTAAGCAAATATCATTCCCCCAAACGTGGAGGAACATGCGTACATTACTGTGTTGTGAATTAATTATCTTATACAGATATATTTTTAGGTAAAAAATCAAGTGAATAATCAAAAGATTATTACAAATAGAACAATTGATAAAAACCTGCTTCTAAAAAGATTGTTTGCTTTCAGCCTGAATCTGTCAGTGTTCGGTAATGTTCGCGCTGTGGGTTCGTGCATCGCGGCACAGCGCCATCTGTCGGCTATTACCATGAAGCTGTGCTGCTCTGACGAGAATCGTACCCTATGATAGCAGCTGCGCTGCGCTGGCCTAGCTCGCTAGCTAACGTACGCACACATATATCAAATGACCGGTTGTCATTGACTTGTGTACGGAAGCGACAAGGCCTAGCAACATCGCGAACGTTGAATATACCCACGTATCCTCACGACTTTAAGATGTATTTGCAGCTGTTTTGTTCTAAATAACGTAAATATGTAATTTGGACGGCAAGTCTCATCCGACATGACCTTGAATTGGCGGCAAAATGAGTATTTCGAGTCGCTTTTGGCGCAGCCGGACGAGGCGGAGGGACACAGAGCGCTGGAGTTGATGGTGGATGACATTCACAAGGATAAGGAGCGGACCATTGCCACCTTCCTCGCCCACTGTGGCTCCGAAGACTTTCTGTGGGGAATCGTCCGCCTTCTAGCAGTAGACAATGCTCGGTATGAACTTGAGGAAGTTGAGGGCTTAAATGAGTTCTGTGTTAGCACGACTCATCATGAATTAGGCACACATGATACTGGACACTATCCTATAATATATAGTTACGAGTACTAAAGCAATTTTGTACGCGCACAACTACGCAGTTCACTTCCACAGTCACATTACAGAAATAAGGCGCAAAAAATTTCACCTTCCTCATTTATCTCTCAAAATCAAATGGCGAAAAAATGCTTACAATTTCATATTGTATACCTTTGTATACTTCGTCAAGCACACAAAGGGTTAATAACTGATGTATTTTCTGACGAAAAAATGGTTTGCCGACTTTTTAATCTTCTGCTTCGAATGTTGACGTGCGATGTAATGTGGGTATATGTGGTAGTGCATGGTTTACGTACTGTGAGTATGTGCGACAGTCGTCAATTTTCCAATCAAACAGTTTGTAAATATCAAATAATTTAAGCATATTTATAATTTTTCATAATATTTGGAATAGCTAGTGCGAAATTTCCTAGAATTTATTTTCTCTAATTATCCATTTTAAAGCACTGAAATAAAGCCAGGTGTCCGGCAATAAGCAGATAAGAAATGTCAATTAGAGTCTACTAGAACTAGACTATACTGTGTAACAATTGTATTTGTAGCAATTCATGTCAAACTCAATCACTAACTTGGACAGGAGCTTCATTGATCATTGATTTTGCAATATTTTAACCACAGTTATGAATTAGTTCAGGCCAGTTTCTGCATTATATTATAAGTTAGAATGCCAGTGGTATAACAAGGTTTCCTGGCAAAGAGAATGCTAACTCAGATATTGTGTCACAGTGTTGGTGACATCACATGGATTGATACAAGATCGTTATTCTCAGACCAAATGACATTGAAAGCATTCCTCACTGATTGACTCAAAAAATAATATCTTGAAATGTGGGTTTGTAAACATCTTAGCTTCACAACACAATATCAAACTAGACAATGTACTCACTGGTCTTCTGCGTTGGCTGTTTGCACGTTGCAGGGTTGCTGGGAATGCAGCCTACATCTTTGGGACGCTTGCTGAGCATGACCAGGGCCAGCTGCGAATCATGTCTCTCATCAACGGACGTACCCCTCACTCCATCCTGCCCAACCTGTCCCAGATGCTCTCCTACGATGACACTGAGTGTGTCATGAACGCCGCAGGCACTATGGGTACACTGGTAAGCAGCTTTCAACAAAGTCATTAACGCAATCACACCAAAGTTTACATCATTAGGTTAATCCTTCGGAAGGTAGCCTACAGCATAACAAAGAAGGGATGAGGCCAAGGAGGGGTAGGTTTGAAGGTGAGGTTTTAGGGGGTAGGAGGTGGATGTGTGAGATTGTGGATCTTTATTTGCATTTGGAAGTATACTTTACCTTTATAAAGTTGTTTTTGTACAGGAAATGAATAGAAATACAAATACAGCTTGGGCCATTTTCTTTCCTATTCTTCACACTTAAAAAGGTGTCAAGAAACACCCTTGAAAATCAAAATCTCTGTGATAATACTTGTCATGTTGTCATTAAGCAGTATAAAATACTCTTCATTTATGACCATGTCATAATCATATCCCAAGTTGGTTTCCTAATCTGAAAGGAGGATAAAATGACAGTAACCAACAAGTCCTTGTCTGCATAATTCTTCCAGGGCCATGTTGCATACAGGTTTTCAATTATTGTAAGTTACCATCAATGGTAACTACCATGGCAACAGCCAATGAACTCTCATATTATTGTACCATAGAAGTTACCATTGATGGTAAGTTACAATAATTGAAAACCTATATTCAATATGGCCCAGAGAATGTCTATAACTTTGTTCAAGATGCATTTTGACTGGTGCGTTACCTTGTCTTTGTTGTGCAGGCTGAGAGTAAGGCTGGGAGGGAATGGATGCTGCAAGAGGCCTGTATGGATTCACTCCTGAGAAAGGTTATCAGTCTGCTCTCATCCAGCAACATGTGGACTGCTAGCAATGCTGCTCTGGTGCTGGCTCGGTATGTACACATCATGCATTGATCTTTTATGCTGACTTGAGGCGTTTAACCCTCTTGCCATAACACTTTAACAGTGAACAAATACACACATGATATGTAAAGAGGTACACTGTAAGAGTAATTCTCCCTATAGCATATAGCTTTCCGAATCTGAATGTGTGTGGCGCTCTAATTTTTCTACCTTTGATTCTTGGGATATGACAAAGGGGAAGAAGGAGATATGGTCAAGTTTGTTATTGAAATAAGTGGCATGGCAATTACAGATGCAATATGCTGAGCCCATTGACTTTCTGTGGTAATTACAGATGTTGGAACATGTAATAACTTTCATGCACTATGACTCCGGTTGACTTGTTGTGTTTTGAAAATGGAATGCTATGCTATACATTTATGTATTTATTTATTAGCATTATTTACCCAGGGTAGCTCCTTCAATGGTTAAACACTTTGTGAGTTTTTGACATTTAACAGAACATGGTTTACATAAATACAAATAAAGAACATGTAGACTTCAGTGACAACTAAACATTGTTTTAGAATTTGCATTCTGTCATTAAATTTGCATTTTTTTCAGCAAAATGATAACAAACACAAATGTTGCATATCCTCATAATGTGATGGCACCGGATATCCGTGTATTGATGCGATTGTTGCTGCCTCTGTAGGTTGTCCATCTCTGAGGAGGGCTGCCAGCGACTTCTCAACCATTACAGCTCTCAGCAGATCCTAACCAGGCTCATGGAGTCTCTGGGCATGGATGAAGCAGGTACGCCAACCCAACATCTAGCTAGCCTAGCTGCAAGGCTGGTGGGCATTTTAAACCAAGCTATTCAAGAAAGAGGTCTGGCTGCAGTAGACTAATCATTCTCAATATCTTCTCCGGCTCGCCTGGGCCCCGTATCACAAAGAATTAGTTGCTATCAATAGCAACTTTGCAATCGGTTGTAAAGTTGCTATCTATTGCAACTAACCGTATCACAAATCATCACTGTTATCTATTGCAAGGCCAAGTCTATGCATGATTTTGCAATCAATTTTATAGTTACAATTGATCAAAACAAGCTACAATCAATATCAATCGCAAGTTACGATCGATATCGATCGTAGCTTCTTTGTGATACAGACTTATAATCAATATCAATCGTATGATCAATAGATCGGTAGTACGATCGATCTATCGATCGTACAATCAATCATAGCTCTTTGTGATAGGGCCCCCTGGACTGAGAAAAGAGCAGGATGATACAGTGACTAGTCTTAGACTACTAGACTCTATTTGTCAGTTTGAATAAAAAATGTCCCAACAGCCTGGAAGCCAGACTAACATTTAGCATAATGCTCATATCCACCAGCACAGCAAGACACTCCATACCCAGACCAGGGCCCCGTAACATAAAGGTTTGCAATCAATCACAAAATGGCAATGGCCAATCAACATCATTGTTGCATGCGCTTTTTGTTCAAAAGACTGACCAGTAACCAATCAAAATTCGTCTTTCAAATTTGCGATCGATTGCAAACCTTTGTGTTACGGTACCCTGGGTATTCTATGCAATTAACATGTGTACCAAATGTATTTTTTTATGCCACTGCTATTAAGTGACCGGGGACATAAATTGCCAAGTCCGTCCGTTAGTCCTTCTGGATCCAGTTTTAACATTATCTAAAAAAAAAACATTTGACCACATTACAACAAACTTGATAGATGATACTGATCATTGTCGATGTGATTACAGACATACAAATTATTTTTTTATTCATTAACAAATTGTTATTCTTACATCAGATGTTTAAATAGCTTGTCCTCTGTTTAGAATTTAGTGACATCAGTGAATGTCATTTGTGTATACAATACAGAGAGTGGACTATTTCTTTCTTCTATATAGATGTGTATACTAATCCTACCTTAGAAAAAAGCTAGAGTGCTTAATTTGTGTCCAGCTTTAGATACATGTAGTTGCAATGCTAGTGCATAAGAAGGAAATGGTCAACAGCCTACAACCAAGGGTAGTCATTGTGTAGAATTCTGGTTTTGTCAGAATGAAGGAATGATTATCTTTTCTTGTGGTGTCAAGGTCGAGGCATGAATGCAGCGTTTGCGATTGGTCGGCTGTGTGACATTGATGATGGACGTGTGCGTCTTCTGAACCACCAAGACTCAGACAAGATGGTGAGCTATGAACATACATGTACATTTCAATTACCACTTCGCCACATTCAAAGACAACAAATTATCCAAAATTCAGTGGCACGACTTGTTACAAGCACAAGGACACATGCTTCAATATCCCCTGTCTTAGGTAATTTACATGGGTTACCAGTCCAGTCTCGTGTTAATTTTAAGATATTACTATTATTAGCGTATGAATGTTTTCATGGATTAGCTCCCGCTCATCTAAATGATGTACTAACTGTATACAAACCGACACGAAATCTTCAATCATGTAAAAAGAACTTGTTTATTGTTTCTCCTATACTTACATGGACATATAGTGAACATTCATTTGCCCATGCTGCCCCAGTTTTATGGAATAGCCTCCCTGACACTCTTAGAAATATTTACACCATAGATACGTTTAAGTCTGCCCTTAAAACACACTTATGTCAAAGGGATCTAAGGAACTCAGTAACCTAGTATCTCTCTCTTTTTTTTAAAGCACATAGAGACATTCTCATTTTTCTGTGTTATGTGCTATATAAAAATGGTTTATTATTATTATTATTATGATTATCATTATTATTATTATTATTATTATTATTATTATTATTATTATCATTATTATTATGTATTGATGACTACCATAATTCTTGTATGGATCTTGAAAAGATTCTTTCTCATCATGTATTCATTTACAATTGAAATTGTCTCAAAATTCTTCCACAAGAAGTCTTTGGTTGTTGATTAATTTATGGGTCATTTTGAGGATCAATGTTTTTTTCACCTGAAAAAGATATCAAAATAAAAAACAATTTATGTATACATTTTATATACATTTATATACATTTATGATTTCTTAATCTAAATGTAGGGTACATATCAAGATGTATTCCTGATACATTTAAGTGTCCATTATTTTGGTGCTTCTTTCTTTGTACTAAGTTTTCTTGGAATCATAACATTTCATAAATTGTATACCCAGGTTTTGCTGTCTAACAATCCAATTTATAGAAAAAAAATTAAGTATATGAAATTCAATGAAAACAAGAATACTATTGCTTTCCCACTGGTATATGAGTATATTTATAAAGTATAAGTTTAACTAAGAAGCGCTCTAAAATATGTTCTGACTGCTTGATATTCTACCCAGCTGAATAGTCTCTGCTGCATGCTGACTAGTAAAGACTCTGGCTGTGGAAAGAATGCCTGCTATGCCTTGAGCTGTCTGGCTGGCAGCGATCAAGGACACAAGAGACTCCTACTACACACTAGCTCAGACCTCATGCTGCACTTACTGGCACAGCAACTCAGTAACAAGGATGGAGAGACAGCCTGGTTTGCTGCAATGTAAGAGGGCTGGGAAGGGAGGGGGAGGCATGTGTGTATGTATGTGTGGGGGGGGCAGGGGGGGGGCGGATGGGAGACTTCACACCATCTCAGACATCATGCTGCACTTACTGGCCCAGCAACTCAGTAACAAGGATGGAGAGACAACCTGGTTCGCTGCGATGTAAGAAAGGGTATGGGGGTAGGGAGGAGGGGGGAGTGGGGGAGTGGGTGGGGGGGGGGGGAAGTCACACCAGCCAAGCAATGATGATGCCCTTACTGGCCCAGCAACTCAGTAACAAGGATGGAGAGACAGCCTGGTTCGCTGCAATGTAAGAAAGGGTATGGGGGTAGGGAGGTGAGGGGGAGGGGCGGGGGGACGTCACACTAGCCAAGCAATGATGCAGCACTTATTGGCCCAGCAACTCAGTAACAAAGATGGAGAGACAGCCTGGTTCGCTGCAATGTAAGAAAGGGTGTGGGGGCAGCGAGGTGGATAGGGAGGGGGTTGGGGGGGGGGGGTTATATTTACATTTGGTATTTTAAAGGTTGATTCTCCCCAGCGATGATATCATTATGTAAAATTCAGGGGGGGTGGGGCATATTTAAATTGGGTATTTTAAAGGTTAATTCTCCCCAGCATCGATATCATTATGTAAAATTCAGGGTAAAGTGCACCATTACAGGAATTACAAGAATACATATATAGCAACATCTTGTAACAACTTTTATTGTGTCAAAGTAACATTCATTTGTTTTGTTTTCCCATCTCAGGACATTACGAACCCTTGCCAGTAAAAGACAAGGTGTGCTGAGGCTGAGGGACCACGCCGATGTTGTTCCTCTTCTCAAGGTGAGTTTGAAGCCACCATAGGACCTGGGTAGATGTTCTTCTGTCTGCTAGGTTCATATAGGTCATTTGTCACATTTTTCTGTAGCATCCAATGGGTAAATGGTTTCATCTTTAACCAGAGAAAACATAGAGTTTGTGTGATATTTTCATTAATGTTCACTGAGTGTGATTCAGATTGCAGAGAGAATGCTATTGAAAAAATTAGAAGAATAGAGAGAGCAAGAAATCATATGTTAACATCCTTGATAGGGGGGGTATTTCATTTTCTCTTGAAACAAAAAGTCACAACATATTGGAGAGCAACTCGCAAGTGACTCGAATCTTGCATTGGTTGTCCTTTTTCTCCTGATAGTTCCTCTTCTTCCTATCTCTGGTAAGAAAGAACTCGCATCGGACATCAATACTTTAAGAATCAATACTTTATCAATTATCAATTGGCAAATTTTTGTCAAACCTACACCTTTTTTTATGTTTCTGCTTTTATCAAAACAAATTTGGCATCAGGGTGAGCTTTCTCTGTAAGTCATAAAAGAAGCCAAATGAGATGAAAATGGCTGGGTAAAAGTCTGTCATTGCATGGTTGTGTGCAGTGGTAGCATTCTTTGACCCATCCCCCTGACCCCTCTCTGCAGAAAACTTCCCTCAAGCCTGGCCTGACCTCTGACCTCCTGGAGGAGGTTGAACTGACGCTGGAGCTTCTCAAGCACCTCGCCCGCCCCAATGCTCCGGGGCTCGAGGTCAAGGGTCCGCGGGACATTGAGGTGACGTGGCCGGCCGTCGAGCTGAAAAGCGGCCTCCCTGTAACTTACACCTTGTTCTGTGGTAAGTGACTGATCAATCATGAGAACACCCCAGGGCCCTTTTGCATAAAACTTACCATTAAGGGTAACTCTGCCATTAATTGTAACTACCATGGCAACATCGCTTGACAACCAATCAAATGGAATTTTCAGCAAAGTCACTATCAATGGTAAGTTTTATGCAACAGGGCCCTGGTAGAGGGAGGCCAATTCCGTGCATTCACAATACGGTGCGCCACCTGTAGGTTGCAGCGGACAGGCCGGAATCTGCAATGCCTCATGGGAGATGGTCAACATAAAAATATATGGCTGTGGCGCACATGTGGCTTAATGTGACCGTGCAGTGTATATTGTGCTTTTAAATACTTTTCAAGTACATTGACTCGCATTTACCGAAAGACGGACAGTAAGACAGCTGGGTTCACCATGTTCAAAATCAATGTACCATGCCGGGAGCGTATTTTTGTGCTAGGCACTGCAGAGCTATATACATGTATACTTCTGTCAAAACTTTTCATTGGTCTTAAATGAAGTAAAAAGTGAGCTAACTTCATTGTTTTCCAAATGTGAGTATGCTTGCATAACATGTATGTAGACGGTCAGGAATGACAAATTGTCCCATTATGAATGGATGTTGGTTTTTGCAACAGTCTTCTTTTTGGGATATCTCAGCGACAAGTAAGATAATTGCAGACTAAATAGTCAAAATTTAGCAGGCAGATTAATAACCTGAACTGGGAAATATGAAGCAATCACTCCTGTGCTATGAAATTAGCATTGGCTACCTTCCTTATGAACATTATGTCCAACACCCTATGTACAATCTTGCATTTATATATGTTACTTTTTCTGACTTTTATTATTTCACTTCATTTGAGCACATGTGGACATACTATCTCCCCATGTGTTATGCACTATAAAAGACACAAGCATTATTATTATCACTATTATGAAAGTTGAATCAACGTGATCTTTGTGACTCTTTAGATGGGCGGGAGGTGTACGATGGGAGTGAGACAGCCCAGGGGGTGTCTGGTCTGCGCCCCTTCACCCAGTATGCCTTCACACTGCAGCTGCACACTGAGGGTGATGACAGCCCCATCAGCTACGAGTCTGTTGCTAAGACAGAGGATGCTCGTAAGTATTAGCCTAGACCTCTCTGCTCTACCAGTTTGCAACAGATCCACTCAAACTTTGAATCCAGAATGCCAGGCAACAGTGTATTCTTACCTCCGCTTAGATAGTTTGCCTAAAATTATATATATTTTTTTCAGAGTGTAAATTTACTGATTTGAGATGATTTTTTTCAGACCCTAGACCTAAATCTAAACAGGGTGGTGCTGGGAAGGAGAATGAACACAAACATAATATATTCAAACATTTGTATTGGTACTAAAGCATGCTAATGAGTGTCAAAAGCATTCCACAATCATGACTATGCTTGTCCCAAGCTCCGCATTGACATGTTAGTGAATGTCAACTTGGAAAGAAATATTTTTGTTTGTCCACTGTGTCTCTAGAAGCTTTGTGACTTTCCTTTTTTATGTGTGAATTTCAAGGAAGTTAAGGACAACTCTATAAATGATCCTGTACTCCTGGACTTTTCTGACTTATTTTGTATCATTTTGCAGGCCTGTGTGTCGGGTCCGCGGATAAGGGCCCGAGAAATAAGTGCTCGCGAAATGGTCTGCGTTGTCGCAAATCGCAAAAACATCCGTACAAAACCACTTTTGAGCTGCTTTCCCCATCAGTCCTACTTCACCTTAAAGATGCTTGATGATGTAATATTTGTTTTGTTGCCCCCCTCCTTTCTCCCCTTCCCCCTCTCCAGCCCCCGATGCCCCCGAGGCCCTGCGCATCCTCGGAGCCACTATCTCCCAGCTGAGGGTCGGCTGGGCCCCCCCTCAGTACAGCAATGGGGGCTTGAAGGGGTACATCGTCTATAATGGCAAGCAGCAGCTAGACACCACGGCTGAGCTCAACTCTATCATCAGTGGCCTGGCCCCTGCCACCTCACACCACATCTCGGTGAGTCAGAACCAGGGCCAGGTATTATTGTAACTTACCATCAATGGTAACTACCATGGCAACAGGTGGAATAATGAGAGCTCATTGGTTGTCGCCATGGTAGTTACCATTGATGGTAAGTTACAATTATTGAAAATTTATATATGCGACTTGGCCCAGAGCAGGGGCTGCATGCTCACAGTGACTTGCATGTTTTTCAGCACAACTTGTGGAGGGTTATTTAACCCCTTCTTTACTGAGCCAACATAGCCCTACTCTGACAAAAGGAAGCAAGTGACAAATCACTCAAATCTGTGTTATTGGTATTCTTAGATTGTACCCAGTATTTCCTACATGCGGCCAAAATCTGAACAAGAAATATTCATCTTGCTGCTAGATATTCAGTCTAACATGATGTGGTGTTGCACTGATGCCAATGCAAGTGACAGACACATTTTGCTCATTTACAAGAAAACTCTTTTGTTAGTTACTTCCTTTTGTCAGAGTAGGGCAGATATATATGGCCTGGCTGAGATGATGAATAGCATGATCCCATACAAATCTGCTGTTCAGACAATAGACCACAGGCTATGAATACACTTCAAATACCTTATTGGACACTCTTAAGCCAAAACCCTTTGGTTACTGCAGTTCCATGGCAAATTTTGACATCCTAACTGCACCAGAGTTCACAAAGCCAGAAAATCTAACCGTGAGCAACAAGTCAATATTAAATTGACATTTAGGGACTTTAGATATCACTGGTTACAATGATATGATATCCTCAATGTCAAAGTTTGTAGAAGGTTTTAAGTGAGACTTTCATTAAATTCAAGTTTTAAAAAAAATGCTGCGAGAAACGCACTTTAAAGATGTATATTAATCATGTGGTTTGGTTTTGTAGCAAGCTTGAGCATTGGGTTGTAGCTCAGTCTAAGTTGATGCCAGTTGAAATTACAGGCTGTGGTGTAGAGGTGATGAATAGTTAATGAATAGTCAAGTCAGCACTGATAATGATGATAATAATTGGCTTTGATATAGTGCTTTCCTAGGACAAAGTACTACCCAAAGTGCTTGAATATTACCCTGGGTTTAGCCAAGCAGCCAAGTATGGAACGCTAGAAGCTAGTTGATCTAATTAGATGAGGAATACCATATTCCTGCCAGGTACCCATCTACTTTGCCTGGGTTGAGAGGAACAAACATGAGCAAAACACCTTGTCCAAGGGTGTATGCACCAGGCTGGGCTCAAACCCGGGAACCCCCTGTAAGAGTCAAGTCCTCTCACCATTATACCACAGCCCTCACTACTGGTATTTATGATACAAGGTTAATATTTGAGTAGGGTGCTGTGTAGTGATGGTTGCTCTCCATTGCCTTTTCTCTCGCTCTGCAGGTTTGTGCTTACAACCACAAGGGGAGAGGCCCCAAGGCGTCCATCACAGCCACCACGGGAGAACTAGGTAAAGATTGGGCCTCTCTGCACTTATTCAGGGCCCTGTTTACTAAAACTGTTGATAAGTTATGCACAACTTTACGCAGGACTGGTTACCAGTTCTTGTGCTAAAATGAGATTTGTCCCTTTTGCAGGACAAGAAAATAAGATTTTGTAGAAACCACAGAAAATAGAAGAAGATACTGTATCAAAACTTTCCTCCCAATAATAGAACTGGAAACTGACTTTAAGTAAAACTATAGGGATTGCTAGACTTTGAGGAGGTTTTGATCAAATTTCAACTTTCGCTTTTGGGAATCAAAATCATTGAGAATCTGATTTGGCACCTAAGAACAGGTCACCAGTTGTGTGTAAAGTCATGTGTAACTTACAAACAGCTTTATGAAACGGGGCCCAGGATTGGGTTCGTTGTTATGAATTGGTGCATGAACCTCAGTGTGTGTCTCCTACATAATGTATACCATCATGAATGCCCAGGAAGCATGTTAAAGCAAACAGCATAGAAATTTGCTAGTGATAATCGTTTGTCTCGCAATGTATGGTCAATGGAATCGAAAAAGATCATGACATTTTGTGCGCCACTGCAACACTTCGTCAGGTGTGATACAAAGTTGTAGTAAGTAGAGGTTCAAATATCCTTTGGTCAAATGCAGCGCACTTACTTAAACCTGCTCATAAATGGTCCAATACTAATGGCAGGTGAATCCGGGTGCTTAACCAACAATAGACCGCTGATGCGGTTTGCATTGTCAGGCGGTAGAAATAGCATAGAATAGCATAGAAATTGTCACCCACTTCACAGCAGATTAATCCTGATTACTTGCACACTGCATGAACCAAGGAGATATCTTGTGACAGCTTCTCACTTTCTTGAAGATGATAATTGAATTGAATCCAATCAGAATGGTTGATTGAATTGCAACATCAAACATTTACAAATAAAAACTAACTAGTAGCTTGTGAGCTCATGTAGTTTTGTGAACAGCAACACTTAAGCATATATATCAAAATAAATTTCTAAAATGTATAATCTGAACATTTGCAAAAATATATAGAAATTTCTCATCTGTAATGCAGTTAATCAAGTAGTTTGGTTACTTATAGCAACAAATGTAGTATAAAACGATCTTGTTCAAATACTATACAATTAAAATTGTAGTGAGCCTCAGAACAAATTGAAGTTATTTTTTGCTGCTCACCCCTCCCTCCTGCAGGCAAGCATGCCCCTAGCAAGCCCAGTGTGACTGCCCGTGGGCGTAGCCAGATCCATGTAACATGGGCGCCCCCAGAGAACCCCCTGGGCAGGCTGTATCGCTTCGAGGTGACGCTGAACGGCAAGGTGGTCTACTCCGGAGTGGACCTGAGCTACACAGCCAAACAACTCACTCCCAACACGGAGTACACATTCACTGTGAGCAGGCGCCTAGACCACGCTAATACTTTCTTTCTATAGTGTTTGTCATTCAGGAGTTTTTGTTTAGGGAAGGGGGGGGGGTGTTGCATTAAGTGATTACTGCAGCACATAGATTGATAGGAAAATTACTGCAAATGCCTCTATTATAACATCTTTTGATAAAATACATACCGGTGCCAATACTTGGAAATAAACCCTTGTTCTGGGAACTGGCAACTCTTCCCTCATACCTTCACCAGTGCGGGAATCCCCTCTGTTTATTGAGGATATGAAACTTACCGGGACAGTTCCAGCATCAGAAAAAATATTATATTCATTGGATTAATTTCCCATAGTTCATGTGTATATGTTGTGCATCATTTCAAATACATCTCGGGGCACTGTCGTAAGACAAGTTGCGATTGATCTGAATGAATCGTAAGCCAACTCCCCTATCTGTAATGTACAGAGTTACGACAGATATCATTCATTAGTCAGTTTACGATCAATTGCAATACTTTATGATACAGGGCCTAGAAGTCCTTTATTGTTTACTGTTATAAATTAATATGTATCCATAGTTGACCATGTTGCATTATTAAGAGGATGATATAAACTTACAATCATTATTATTAAAATTATGATGATTATATGTTGTGTTCCCAATCTGTGTAGGTGATTGCTGTGACCAGTGAGGGCAAGTGTGAGAGTGACTCTGCCAAGAAACGAACGCCCAAAGATGAGTGTAAGTATGCATAATTGGGTTACTATCATACTACTTTCGTCTAGTGTCTCTGGGATACCAGTCAATGAAGCAACTTTTTCTTTTAACTACTTGAATAGTACAAGTTTTCAATAAATTTAATTCAATGTCAAGTCATCTTCCACTTTAAAAAACAAGATGAACAAAACTGCATTATAATATATATTTACAAGTTTGTGGCGTAACCCTCAGGCTTGTGGGGCTGGTCCCATACAAAGGATACATTTACTTACAAACTAAACAAAACATATAAAAGAAATACAACAACCAAAGCTACACACAGTTTACATAATCCTTAATGGAGAGAAAGGGGAGAAGAGGAAAGAAAGAAAGGAGGTTATATTGATTGATATAAGTAGATATAGATGTAGTAGATGTTCTCTGTAGGACTCGAGGTAAAGGGTTTTCTATAATAATTATTGGTAACCCACATAGTTTGTCCAAAAACAAATTTTATATTGTGCTGCTAGATCTATACCTATATAGTACACTTGACATATACTGAGGCAGCTTTCACCTGCAGACAGAAGTTTAACAAATCCTGTAGTAGGTAGTAGAGCCATCACCATCATCATAAACCATTGTCTATCTATCTATCTATCTATCTATCTATCTATCTATCTATCTATCTATCTATCTGTCTGTCTATCTATCTATCTATCTATCTATCTATCTATCTATCTGTCTATCTATCTATCTATCTATCTATCTACCTACCTACCTACCTACCTATCTATCTATCTATCTATCTATCCATCTACCTATCTATCTATCTATCTATCTATCTATCTGTCTGTCTATCTATCTATCTATCTATCTATCTGTCTATCTATCTATCTATCTATCTATCTACCTACC
This sequence comes from Arbacia lixula, assembly GCA_963669155.1. Taxonomy (NCBI): domain Eukaryota; kingdom Metazoa; phylum Echinodermata; class Echinoidea; order Arbacioida; family Arbaciidae; genus Arbacia; species Arbacia lixula. Next base: position 21,432,723 of record OZ022588.1, read on the forward strand.
TACCTATCTATCTATCTATCTATCTATCCACCTACCTATCTATCTATCTATCTATCTATCTATCTACCTATCTATCTATCTATCTATCTACCTATCTATCTATCTATCTATCTATCTATCCACCTACCTACCTACCTATCTATCTATCAATCTATCTATCTATCTATCTATCTATCTTTCTCTCTATCTATCTATCTATCTATCTATATACCTATCTACCTATCTATCTATCTATCTGTCTGTCTGTCTGTCTGTCTGTCTATCTATCTATCTATCTATCTATCTATCTATCTATCTATCTATCTATCTATCTATCTATCTATATCTATTATCAATCAGATAGTATGAAGAGGAAGACTGCATAAGCTATGCCTTCAGACCAGGGTCCTGTCTTATAAAAGAGTTGCAATTAATCTGAATCAATTGCAAGTCTCTTCCTGCATCTCTAATATGCATAGTTATGATTGATATGGATTGCAAATCAAGTTGCAATCAATCACACATTTGTATAAGACAGGGCCTGATTTATATGATTATGTATTATATCGTATCATAAGATTGACATTAGTTGAACTTGATCGACAGAGCTTGAGGTCAGCTGTAGTGATGTTACATTTCATCTTTCAGATAAAGTTCAGTCTACAGCCCCAGTGTTCTTCTCCCACCCTACCAAGGCTTCGTTGGAAAGCAAGCCCACCGGTAAGTCTACACCCTACTGTTTGAGGAGAGAGAGAGGAGGGAGAAATTCAGCAACACGCATGAAAATAAAACTTATACATATAGAGTTAATATTATGAACTTCACACTTAATTATCTCCCTGTCACCAGTCAACGACCAATGGGAGTACAAAGGTTTAATCCTGGTTCATTCCAACTTTCAGTATGTACAACAAATTTCTCTCTCATAGTTGGCGAAATCTATTGCAATGCCTGATACTAATACTTTGGTAGACAAGTTGTGATACGATAATGAAGAATGAGTCCATCAGTCTATAGCGCCTCGCAAACAATTTTCTGATCAATCATATCAACTTATAACAGACCTGGGCCCATTACACAAAACTTATTATTAATGGTAATTTTGCCAGCCAATCAAATGAAAGGTTTCCATTGAAAATGCCATTGGTTATCATCGGTGGTAAGTTTTAAGCAACAGGGCCGTACACGGGCCTGCCCGTCACGCAGGGCCTGAGTTGGCAATTTGAACCCCAATTTAAGTTTTATTTATATTCCATAACTCACTACAATGCACAGTTCTTCATCTTCATTTCAGATACTTTGTGTTGTGGTCACTCCAGGTATTATGATGTCTGGTCATTTAGGAGGCTGATGTGGCATCGATTTGTCTTGTTTTTATTTTCCTTCCTAGGCAAATCGAAAGAAAAAGCTAACCCACGGTCTCCGTCACGACACAGCAAGAAGCGAGAATCTTCACACCATGTAAGACAATGGGGGGACAGTGAATTAAATGTGGTAAAAAACAAGCTCTGTTCAGTTATAACAGACTACCAGATAGGACTTCTGTCTGTCTCACTCTCTCACTTTCTCTCATTCTGCCTCTCTCCCACTCCTACTTTTTATTTTCCTGCTATTTTTCCCACTTTCAGTTTCTCCCTATCTCAACCCGTTTTTCTCTCTCGCCCATCTCTCTCCCCCTCTGCCTTTCTTTTTTTCTTTCTCTCCCTCTTTCTTTTCTTTTCTCCTGGCCCTCTCTCATCCTGTCTGTGTTTCTAAAAATGCACAATATAAACGTACAAGTCACATTTTTTTTAGTCTGGAGTCTGCAAAAACTGTTAAGGGCTGCAATCATGTAAACATTCATTTTTCCCCCTTTCAATAGATTATCATGCCTTTATTGAGAGTTACTTTTGGATTGGAGTTCACCTTACACAAAATATAAACAAAACAAATAAGGTATATAATTAAAACATGAATTCTCAAAAAAGCTAATTTACTATTTACTATTTTAGATATATAACAAATAATGAAGAGTAGCTCATGCCGCCATGAAGTCTAGAAAATGATGCTGTCCTTACCAGTTTATAGCAGAAGGTCGTAGATATAACCTTTGGTTTGCTGTTTCTCTCCATATGAATAACATTGATTGATCAATGTTGGCTATGTTGCATATAGGCTTTCAATTAATGTAACTTATCATCAATGGTAACTGCTATAGCAACTGGTGAAAATATGAGAGCTCATTGGCTTCTGCCATGGTAGTTAACACTGATGGTAAGTTACAATACTTGAAAACAATTATGCAACATAATACTGATAGAAAATAAGAAAATAAGCAAAGAAAAAGAGAACCATGCGGGCTTGAACCTGAATCTACTGCTTGCCGGGCAGCTAAACTATCCACCAGGCCACCGCTTGGCTTATGATAATAACACAATACTTAGGAAGGTTGTTTTCTCAATTTGAACTGTTATGTGTTGGTTTACATCAAATAAATCGTATTGTTGAGAGCGAAGTGTAAAAGTCATCACTTATTTAGAAAAATTCAAGTGTGTTGAATAGATGATGTTGTCAGGAATTTTGTGAAATATATGAAGATCATTATGTCATCTCTGTAGAACGTGGCTTGTAATTTTTCATTTGTAGATTTGTAGATTTTATTCAACTCTGTCGACCCCCTCTCAGGGTATGAGAGTACATCAACATAAATAGAGGTAAAAAACAAACAAACAAAAAAACATTGTAATGAATATAAAATATTAAAGCATGGTATTGAATATTTTTAACTAGCATCCGTGTCCAGTCTAACCTTATGATATACATACATACAGTAGGTCATATTCTAGGTAATGCATATAGAATATAAAAAGGATCTAACACTAAGGTCTAGTTACAAGTTAACAATAACAGTTATAAGTCAAGCTTAATATGTTGCCTGATTGTAATGTTGTCTTTATAATTTGATCACATAACGATTCGTCCATTGTTCATACAGACTAAGCCCTCAAGTTCTCCAGCCAGTTCATCAAGACCTATATCAGGTAAGAATGTTTGACTAAGTACATTACTCCCTCTTCTCTCCCACAAGTTGAGTCTACTGAGAGCCTGAAAAGTTTTTTTTAGTGCATTTTTTTGTGGGGATAAACCGGATGTAATCAGCACAGTAACAATAACAGTAACCTGAGACACAGGTACCCAGTACGATCCTCAACATTTTGATCATGAAGTTGGCCCTGTTTAGACATGTTCTAACCCTAAACAGCTGAGACACCAGTACAGTAAGTTCCCCATCTTTATTTAGGGATTTAATTCTACTCTCAATGCATCAGGCATTGTCATATATTTCGCCAACTATGAGCGAGAAATTTGTTAAACATACTGAAAATTGCAACGAACCAGGATTAAATCTTTGTACTCCCATTCGTCATTGACTGGTGACAGGGAGACATATACGTGTGAAGTTCACATTTACAGTTGCATTGACCATGGGCATTATGACACAAAATCCAAATGATATGAAAGACACTTTCGTCATAACTACTAATCACACTTCTGAGGTCAGTTGAACTTACAGGAAGGGTAAACCTCTTGTACATTACTAACCTTCTCCTTCCCCCCCCCCTCTCTCTCTCTCTCTCTCTCTCTCTTTCTCTCTCTCTCTCTCTCCCCCCTCTCTCTCTCCATCTCTCTCTCTATCTTTGTCTCTCCCTTACTCTCCCTCTCTCTCACCTCATCTCCCTTTCTCCTTATGCTCTTTCTCTTTCTCTACCACTCTCTTTATATTTCTATATGTATGCCCCCTCTCCCTTTCTCTTCCTCTACCACTTTCTATCTTACTATATATCTATTCCCATGCTCCTCCCCCCCCCCTTCTCCCTCTCTTCTCTCTCTCTTTCTCTGCCTCTCTCTCTCTCGCTTACTCTCTCCCCCTCTCTCTCTCACCCTCTCTCTCTCTCTCTCTCTCTCTCTCTCTCTTCTCTCTCCCTCTTCTCTCTCTCTCTCTCTCTCTCTCTCACTATCTCTTACTCTCTCTCTCTCTATCTCTCACTCTCTCTCTCTCTCTCTCTCTCTCACTATCTCTTCCTCTCTCTCCCTCTGTCTCTGTCTCTGTCTGTCTGTCTTTCTCTCCCTCTCCCTCCTCTCTCTCTTTCCCTCTCCCTCCTCTCTCTCTTTCCCTCTCCCTCTGCTCTCTTTCTTATCTACCTCTCTCCCTGTCTATGCTTCTCTCCTGTCAATGTGTAGCTGCATCAAGTTCCTGGAGCAGCCAACCCAAGAAGAGATCTTCAAGAAGTGCAAGAAAACAGAGAGAAGTGGGCCAGCCATTGGAAGTGAGTGTGGGAAGAATGTTTCTTCATGGCTTTATCACACAATAGCTTTTTCTTTTTGAAGAGTGGCTCTGCTTAGTACCACATTCTACAATGGTTTGAATGTTTTCTCCATCTGCAAGTTGGCTTTTTTTCGATTAAAACATTCATTTTTATGTCATGAGTTCCCTGTATACAAAACTTTGCACAAAAAGAAAATATTGAATTGTCCTCAGTAATATTTTCTATGCCCTTTACCTAAGAATATGTCATTTATCACAACTTCAGTGCTGGATCTCTCTGATGGCTACACCAGATACTATAAATTACCTCAGTTTCAGCATAACATGCCAAAAATTGATATTATGTTGTATTTGTAAATACCAGAATTAATTAATAGAGGAGATGGTTCATTGCATCATTTTTTGCTCCCATTAGAACACAAGGAAGAATCGCCACATTGCAGCCCTGAAGAAGATGGAGCATCAAAGGTCATCGACGGGAGAGGAGTCTTCTGAGTGGTCAGAGGAGGACCCATGGACCAGTACAGCTGACCAGCAGGTGGGTGGTTCAAGCCACACCACAGTCAAACCAGCTAGGCGACCCCCCTCACGCTGCAACGACCCAGAGTTCATGAGCGTCTCGGTCACCTACACAGAGGTGGACCACCAGGGGTCGCATCAGAACAGAGCGGGGAGGCAGGAGAAAGTTGGCTCTGCTGAGTCGGAGGAGAACAGGAGGGGACGGAGAGTATCGAGGAAGGATGTGACCTTTGATGATACGGTTCACAAGGAAGCGAGAGAGAGGAAGGGACATGGGGTTGCGCAGGGTGGGCTGCAGAAAGAGATTGGTGCGGCCGAGACGTTTGGCATGAACAGCGTTGACAGCAGGGCTCTGCTGCGCCTATCTCTGTCCATGAAGCGGCAGCATACAGCTCTGGGTATGGAGCGGGAGGGCCTCAAGTACCCAGGAGATGTCATGTCACACCTGCCTCCTCGCACCGGGCGCCTTCACCTCACAGGCACCCACGAAACCAACTCTAAGAAGCGCCATCTAGAGTCCCTGCTGGCACGTGACAGGCATCGACGGGGATTCAACCCTGCGCTAGCCATCCAAGACCTTCGCATTGGTGAGAACTCTGATTTCAACAGAGATGGTCCGAGTGGAGGAGGAGGAGGGGATGATAAGGACTTCACCCTGACAGCTAATGGTTATATGGTGTACCAGGAGAGGCAGGAGGGTGCGGGGGATAGGAAGGCAACAGGGGTAACATCGCCACGGCAACCCTCTGAGCAGGAGGACATCAGTGCGGTGGAGAAGCTCCCTGACTGGCTCCCAGACCCTTCTCCCAGGGAGGCTGTCTCGCTCCAGGGCTCCTGGAACCCTGAGGAGGACGAGGAGAGGTTTGGCGGGGTCAGTGACAGCGATGACGACAGGGAGCAGATAGATGAGGACAGGATACTTGGCAATGGGCCAAGTCTGATGGCAGAAAACAAAAACAACCACAGCAGAGGGGAGAAGTCTCTATCGTCCATCAGCAAGAGTCACAAGAAAGATGTCCTGACAAAGTAAGAGCTTTAATCTACCAGCTTTCTCCTGCATATAACAGATAACAGGATAACTGTGTAGAGGCAGTGATGGATTTGTTTTATGGTATATTAGAGTTTGTTTGATGCAAAGTGCAGAAAGTATTGAAAAGTTGGACTTTACCTTTATTCCATGTGTCTTCAAACAGAACATCATATGTTCTATATGATTTTCCACGTAATGGAGATATGATTTTCTCCAACCATGGTGAAAGAGCTCCCAGATTGTTGTGATGGGGCTTATTATATTTATGCCTCCGCCATGAAGTGGCCGGAGGCATTGTGTTTTCGGGTTGTCCGTCCGTCCTTCTGTACATCCGTCCCGAATCCGTTTACACAATATCTTGAGAACCATTAACCAGATTTTCTTCAAACTTGGTACAAGTGTGTATTGCATGAAACCAATGAAGTGTGTAAAATAAAGGTCATTTCTGTTTGAGGTCAAAGGTCAAACGTCAATGAACTTTGTGAAAGATTGACCCAAACTAACCTGTTTTACAATAAATCCAAATTCAACGATGCAGTTCTAATTAAACATGTTACGAAGATGGATCTTTACATGAGGGTAGATTGATGATATTTTTGGTAAGATTCCTGAAAGGTCAGAGGTCAAAGGTCAATGAACTTTGCCAAATTGGCTAAAAACTGCCACAAAATCTATATTTTTCACAATAAATCCAAATCCAATGGTGCAATTCCAACCGAATATGGTGCAAAAATGGATAACTATTTGTGGGTAGACAGGTGACATTTTTGGTAAAATTCCTGAAAGGTCAGAGGTCAAAGGTCAATGAACTTTGCCAAAATTGGCTAAAAACTGCCACAAAATATATATAGATCCAAATCCAATGATGCAATTCCAACCAAACATGGTACAGTGATGTATCACCTCATTGTGGTAGACTGGTGAAAGTTTGGAAAAAAATCCTGAAAGGTCAAAGGTCAATGAACATTGCCAAACTTGGCTAAACATGGATATTTTCATCTTTTCATCTTTCCTTCACAGCATTGCATACATGTACATGCATTTTGCTTGTATACGGGGCTGGGGTGAAACTAGCATAAAGAGAATTTGCCAATTTGATGATCGTACATCTAGATTGGGTGAAAATGATAAGTACGTACTTGGACGTGCTGTGCATGATGTTGTTTACTTGTAACAGATATATCTGCTAGTGATATAAGTTTGTTCGTCTTTTGTTTTGCTGTGTAGGAACCCCCTGATGGAACATGCCCTCCCATCTAGGAGTGTGTTGGTGGACCATGGTTCCTTCTATCAGAGAGCAAACACATTCATCTCCAGTCATAGGTTGGTCTAAGCCTTTGCTCTTAACCACTCAACGTACTGTATTCTATGTGTTCAATGAACTTAACCTTACCTAAACTTACTTTTTAATGTAGGCCAAATCATGTCAAGTAACTTCATGCAACAAACTTCTCCCAGCCTCACCTTTTTTTTTTCTCCAGATCTTGGCATGAACAAATGGCATGGTAGTCAATATTAAAGGGACATACAACTGAGCTTTTGTGGCGCGATATCGTTTATAGAGGGCACTGCAATCGATGGCGTTTGGCGGTCTTATCAGCCCCACCCAAGTGCACTCACCTCGACTTTTGACAAATGTTACCTGAGCAGGGTCACGCTCCAGAACAGCTCGATTTGCGACTTAACACGAGATTGCCACTTACACAGGTTTGCGGATCTTGAGGGTGGATCAGTGCTGGCACTGGGGTGGGGCCGAACGCCGTTGATTGCAGCACCCTCTATAAATGATATCGCGCCACAAAAGCTCAGTTGTATGCCCATGGGCTGTTATAGTGGAGAATAGGCTTAGTCCCTGTCAGAGCTCATTACCACAAGATGGTACAGGATTGTTCTTGTATATTTATATTGTAAGTTGAAGCAGAGAGGAAAGAGAAGGAAAGATCTATAGAAAACACAACCCAAAATGACAACTTGAATTACCTCTAGTTAGCCGATGGGGGCCTCAACCTTTTGCTTGATCAGTGTGAAACATGAGAAGATATTGCTGCACGATTTAGTGACTATCTTCTTTGTAATCTCGCGCAACTTTGAGATCAAAATCACAATGACTGGGTGCAGCATCGTAATGCCACATCATTTTTGTGAGACGATGTCATCCCAAATTAGGCTTATATGACATAGCCCAGCCTTATAAAGGTTAAAAAAGATATGTTACAAAGCCTGAATGGCTTCATGATCTTCAGATTGCAAAATGGAATATGCACTGTTTCTTCTGCAGACCAACCCTCAAGAAGAATCTTGCCCGTCTGGTGGCCCCAGGGGCTCACAACATGCCCTTGCAGATTCAGTCTGGCCCTCACCAGTTCCAGTCCGGTTCCCACCAGTTCCAGTCTGGTTCCCACCAGTTCCAATCTGGTTCCCACCAGACCTCCTATGACCCTGACTTCCCCCCTCCCTCCAGCAGTAAGAGGTCTGGTGTAGGGGGTGGGACGGTGAACCAGTACCAGTTCATACCCACCCAGTTCCGCACCCAGCCAGTCAACCTGCCCGCCCCCCTCATCCCTCGGGGAAACACTCTAGCTAGCCTGCAGGACAGAAGTGAGTCTCTCTCTCTCTCTCTTTATCTCTTACTCTCATTTTCTCTGTTTTTATGTCCTTTCACTTTCTGTCTTTCTCTGTATAATATACATATATCCTCTTTCTCTTCATATTTTTCTACATCCTTCTCTCTCTCTATTCTCTATCTCTCTTTCTCTCTCCTGCTCACTCTCTTTCCCTGTCTGTGTTTCTCTCGTTATATGTCCTCTCTCTCTTTCTCTTTCTGCCTTTCTCTTTCTCTATGTTTATATATCGCTCTTTATTATTTTATATTTTTCTACAGCATGTATATTCTCTCTGTCCTTCTGTCTCTCTACCTGTCTGTCTTTCTATATATATCATATTCTTTCTCTTTTTGTCCTTCTTTCACTCATTTTCTGTCTTTCCCTCTATATACCCTTTCTTTCTCTCCACAGTTTTCTATATGCTCCTCTCTCTCTCTCTCTCATTCCATGTCTCTTTGCTTGCCTCTCAATCACTCTCAGTTTTGTTCACTTTATTACAAGTTCTGTCCAGGGTTTATGTTATTCTGATTGTAACATGTAACATGTTTTCGCTTGTCCATTATCCTTTCTGTGTTTCACCTTTTATATATTTCCTAAAATATGCAAACCTTACAAGTAGCTAGAAACAATTTTCTCAGTATGTCTTCATTTTTAAAATGTTTGTTTATTCAGTCATGCATGTATTACTAAGTTTACATCTATACCAATGCCATTGAATAATTAAAATAATTTCTAAGATAAATAATAAGATGTATTTAATGCATTTTATTCATGTACAGTATTAAAGCTACTGCTCTCTTTGTGTATTGACATAATGAATGTATATCTCCCCCTATCTCTCTCCCAGTTTTACCCCCAACCCTTAGACAGGCTCGGTGTTACACGAGTCCAGACATTGACCGTAAGGCAGTGTGCCCTCACTGATCAAAAGCAATAACCAGCACATACCTAGCCCAAGCTATTGCGATCTTACCCCTACACCCAGTCCTCCAACAGTGATCTATCTCTAATACTACACAGACTTTTGTAGCCTCATAATGCCATTGGCAGACATATTTGTACTCCTCATGTTGAGAGTTTACAAATGGCTGCTACTAACTTCAATGCTTGACTGCCCTCAACATCATCCCAGCTTAATGTCTATGGTGTTCTTAGCTACAGCAACTATCTAGTTTTTTCTTTATTCATATTTGTTTTTATTGCACGTATTGCATTTTTAGTTCACACATAATAACCAATTGCATTGATATTATGCACTAAACTGCTTATCATTGTTTATCTCAAGATTCGCCCCAATACTAATTGACTGTTGGGAAAGGCAAATTATGAAACGATATGCACTTTGTAAAATGGATGATAATGTTGAAGCTTTTACAAGTGTGATCCCTAATCAATAATACAAGATGCTTATAATGTCTCTCTTAGCAGAGAAATGAAAGTGTGTGTTTTTTAACCAACTATCAAAAGTGAAGACTCACATGCAATATAATTTAAGGTTTGTTTTGAACTTCTTACCAAACTAATAACTGAATGCAATTTAAGTTAATAACTTTGTTTGTAATTTTCTTTACAACTACATATTAATAGCTATTAACGCTGATAACTGGAGTGCTAAAACTCTATTTGTGAGTTGCAAGTGCATTTTTTTAGTGAGTAATGTCCAGCAGACATGGAATTTTTAAAAGCTTAAACAACAAATTCCTACTTTCTCTGGGTTCAGAATAGCAAAAGTACAAGAAGGATGCTTTTGAAAGGCATGGGAATATGACAGTGTAAGCAAGATACTTTATGATGAGTTTGTTAGTGGATGTCATATTTCAGGACATGTTAATGATTTTGTTGATCTGTTTTACAGGATAACAGAGATGAAAGAATTTGATGTTCATGCTATCCTCCATTTCGTCCTTCTTCTTCTTCTTCTTCTTCTTCTTCTTCTTCTTCTTCTTCTTCTTCTTCTTCTTCTTCTTCTTCTTCTTCTTCTTCTTCTTCTTCTTCTTCTTCTTCTTCTTCTTCTTCTTCTTCTTCTTCTTCTTCTTCTTCTTCTTCTTCTTCTTCTTCTTCTTCTTCTTCTTCTTCTTCTTCTTCTTCTTCTTCTTCTTCTTCTTCTTCTTCTTCTTCTTCTTCTTCTTTTTCTTCTTCTTCTTCTTCTTCTTCTCCTCCTCCTCCTCCTCCTCCTCCTCCTCCTCCGCTTTGTTGTTGTCCCCCTGCTCCTCTTCCTCTGCCTGTTGTTTTTCTTTCCTCCCTCTCCCCTCCATTTCTTCCTTCCATCATTTTGTTCACTATTAGACAGCATTGCAGCTTTTCCACACATCTATCCACAGTACAACTCCCTCTCCCCTCCATTTCTTCCTTCCATCATTTTGTTCACTATTAGACAGCATTGCAGCTTTTCCACACATCTATCCACAGTACAACTCCCTACTCATCGTTAGGTTTCCTTAAACCCTTTCTGTGACAGACAAAATTTCGCTCTATGAGATTTGTGAGTATTACTTTAGAATAAATTCATGTGTGGCACAATAAGAGTTAATACGAAACCAGTGCTAGACAGTATTGTAACACAGTGCTTCTGTTCTATTTTGAACCAGGTGCGTTTGTGAGGAAGTTAGAAACCCTGTCTGCGATGTCATCTCAGGAGGCTAAATCTGCCCCTTTCTGCCACGATTGTGGGAGGGACCAAGATCACAAACCAGTCTCCCTTCGTTACTCTCACAAACAGGAATCGTAAGCGTCATTCACTCATTTCCATAATCTTTGAATTGATTGGGGATCTTTTAGCTCTGTTTTAGAATGTATTCTTCATGTTTTCTTACATTTGTTCAAATTCTTTTTGCATATTTCTTCGAATATTAAGGTTATTATGTTCATCTGGTTAGGGTTATTTTCTCTTTCGTTTTCTCTTTCTAATTATTGATTATGTCACATTCTCTCTAAATCTTATAACAAAATAAATTTGATTTGATCAATTTTTCACAAAAATCATAAAAGCTAGATTCAAATCTACTCATGAAACCATCTACGTATCTTCTTTTTTGAATATATTGAAATCACTCCAAAATCATTCAAAGCTCATTGTATCAATCAGTTGGAGCAGGGTCCCGTCTTAAAAAGAGTTGCGATTGATCTGAACCAATCGCAAGTCCATTACCCTATGTGTATATTAGAGGGTTACAATTGACATCAATCACAAGTCAAGTTGCGATCAATTGCATTTTCTTTATAAGACAGGGCCGTTTTATGCCCTGTAGTGTAAACTGCTTCCAGTCCCTGCCACCCACAAGTTTGTTCCACACTGCTTCTCTCTTAGACCCTCTTTCCACATGACTGGACCAAGAACAAGGAGCGGCCACTCAGACATGATCAGATGACACCAACCCGCCCCAGCCAGCCAGCCAGCCAATCAGCAGCCAGCATTAGCTCTGATGTCATCAGGTCACCATGGAGATAAATGGGGAGGAGGGGCCCGTGGATTTAGGGTCAATATGCTTCATGGGAAGCACACCCCTCCTCCTCCACATCTCTCAAAAATCACCCATTGCCTTCTTTGGGGAAATTGAAATATAAATGGTCTGTCCAAGAAACACATGGGAAGAGCAACAGGCACAACTTTAACAATGTTTTAAGATCTTGTGTGATTCTTGTCTACACTGTCTATCTCCAACATGAACTGTCAGACAGAGATTTATTTCCTGTATTCTTTTTGTAAGTTCTCAATCATGTAGTATAAGATGTGATTCTGATGTGCACTATGTATCACCAACAAGTATTGCCAGAGTAATCAGAATCAAGTGTTTTATACATTTTCTAAAATCTTTCTCCACCTCAGTATTGGTTCTTTCCTGCAACTGTCTTCACATTTCACAAATGTTATATTTGACTTAATTCCTCACGTGCCTTCTTTTGATCATCCCCTTTTTCCACAATATTTTGCCAAAATGAGTGAGGATGATGTTTGATTCAGATTGCCAAAGAGTGTTGAGATTTAGATAATGAGTACAGCCGGGAAGACACACCCACACAGTGTTCATGCATATTCATGATAAGAGTGTGAAGGCAAGAGACGTACCCATAGACTGTGCTCATGCATATTCATATAAAGCTCACACACCCACACAGTGCTCATGTATATTCATAGCCCAGTTGCAATATTGATAGCATCAAGGATGTTTAAGCACATGGATATACATCGCTATGAACAAGGTTTGATGCCGCCACTTAATATTCATGACTAGCAGCTGCTCTCAACAATATAATGCATGCGCGATTGCGTCACGTTCACCTGGATTTCATAATAGGTCATACGCATTCCTGTACATGCATACATTTCAGCTTTCGCTGCTGAACTTTTAATTTTGTCACTAAGTGCTTCTTATGTAGTTAAAAAGGACGAACGAATATGAAATTTGATACTTTTTGAGATGGAAATACTAGCTTGGGCGTGGTTGGCCGCATTTTTCATATTACTTGTCCGAAAAGGAAAATATCTGAAAGTAACGTTTCATGCAATTTTGTAAGCAGGTATGATGCGGAACATTGTGAAATTGAGACTTTTATACTGCAACTTGATATCACGTTTAGAGCCTTTTCGCCATATTGTGACACAATTCCTTGATTGAATCTTTACTGATGCATCGTAGGTATTACATGTCACAACTGCGCAAGCATATGGAGTGAGGATATTTCCTCAGATTCTTCTGCGCATCCGATTTTGTTTATACGTCAAATGCAGGCAAAACTCATCCAGAGAATCGGCGGCATTGAACATCGAGATCAAAGAGAAAATCTTTGTGAAGTGTTCTTTTGTGACTAGGAGAGTACAATGAATCTGCATTAATTAAACGGCTGATGGATATCCATGTGCTTAAGCATCCTTGATATTACAGTGCAAGTGAAGGTTTTAATTAGCCTTGCTTCCAGGCTTTGGGATATATGGCTTTTCCAAACTTTAAGATAAGATGGTTTGGTCAGGCGCCTTCCGTAGCATTTTAGCACCTTTGGGATACCCATATATACATGTACTATGAGCACCTTGTAGAAGTAATTCTTTCATCTTTATAATAAAATGTATTATAAAGTCTCAGGGTTTCTTAACATGGAAAGTAGCTGGAGCGATATTAGTAAGTGTTCAATAATATCAAAATTGCCCATTTTATCATCTTGAAACATGAGTTATTTGTATTGTGTACAGTGTATTTCAAGTTCATCATTAAAACTTCAGTTCTGAGGTTCCTTCGAGCAAAGAGCAACCATATGCAGCTGATAGGAGTAGATGTTTATATATTTTCCTGTATATACCATTAGTTCATATCCTATACATCATTATGCCATTTTGTTTTATATTTGTTTCCATATTTTTCTTTAAGTTGTACTTATATGCGTTATAGCTTCTTATGTGCTTTGATATACCATCTGTATTTACACTGCAGTGTATTGGTTGTTCTTTCCTGTCATATACTTTGCTGGTTAGCAGTGTGACTGTTTGAGCATTCCTGTGACTCAAAAGTCAAGGAGTCACATTATCATGAAAGGAAACTGTTGCTTCTGCAGTCCTGGCCTTGAAACAATAATGAAGCATTTATCAAACTTCTACATGATCATTTATGTTCAGAGAGAGAGAGAGAAAAAAAGAGCTGCTGGTAGTAGAAGTAGTAGTAGAATACAGTGAAACCTGTCTATAGTGGCCACCCAAGGAAACACAAATTGTGGCCTTTATAGACAGGTGGCTGCTATAGACAGGTTCTTTAACACATGATCTTTGGGGGAATTATTTTAGTGGCCACTATAGACAGGTTGGTTGCTATTGACAGGTGGCCCCTAAGACAGGTTTGACTGTATGCTGTATGTGTAGTAGGACTGTTTGGTGGCAATTGTGTAGCTCAGCTCCAAACATCATCTAATCACATGCGTACTCTCTATAAAAGTGTATGCAAAGGAATAATATATATCTTCTCAAATTTGATTAGCTATTACAGTCTGTGGGCTATTGTCAGACACAATCTCTGAGAGAACAGTGACTAACCAGTGTAGAAAACTTACCCAAATGTATTGGACATTGCGGTTGGATACCTCAAATACTATCCTATGCATTGTATTCTCTCGATACATTTACACCTGTTTCCCATATTGATGATAACAAGACAATTGTCTTGTCTCTATGCCTTGCATTACCATATTTGGGGCTTGAACTTGTGCCTTGCCTGCGAGCACCTCATTTTCTACTGAAAACAATGTAATTCCGTCCAATAATTCCTCATTCTGTGGTGCAATGTGAGATAAAAAAATAGATGTGGTGAAAGTAAATGATTGTTGATACTGAAGAAATTTCTGTCTATGTTTGACACCTGAGATCAAATGTATAATCATGTACATGTGAGACATTAACACTTATATTTTCATTCTAGATTTAGTGTTGCTACTATCAACTGTACCTGGTACATATATTCAGGGTTTTTCCAAGGATTTGGGGATGTATTTAACCCAACTCCAGGGTATCCCTCTTGCAGGTTCATTTTTTGGGTAGAACCCCCAGAAAATGGAAGAAAATACTGTATAAAAACTTCCCTTCCAATGATAGAATAATAATCCATCTCATTTATCAAATAGTGCATGATTCATGTTGTGCTGGATACCGAACAACATATTTAAATTCAAAACTTCTCTTGTGTAATGATTGTCACCTTGACCTACGGTCTCAGTTAAAGATAACTGCACCCAAGAAATCTTTAATTTATTAGTTGTTGGGTACAGCACACTACAAAATATGAACTATTGGTATAACATTTGCACTGCCTCATATGCTTCTAAGGTATACATGCATTTAGTACTATGCAGTCCTGTAAGATTCAGTATTATATATTTAAAACTAAATGTTTGCCAGGGTTACATGTTACTTAAATACCTTGTATGTGCTTTCATTTATTGCATTTTCACTGATCAGAAGCTCATTTGGAAATTATCTTTAAAAAAAAAAAAATGTTTCATATCCTCAAGTTTTGGACTCTGAAATATGTTGTCAAGAGAACATCTGAAAGTCAATGTTTGCCAGGGTATCATTTTATTTAAATAGCTTGTATGCTTTCTTTTATTGCATTTTCACTGATCATAAGCTCATTAAGAAATGCTCCTTTTTTTATACGTTTCATCTTTGCAAGTTTGGGACTCTGAAATCTATTGTCAAGAGAATGGCCTTACAGGTATATTTCAAATTGAAAAAATGAAATTCAAATATAAGACTGATGTATATTGCTATAAAACACTTCGTTGGTAAGTTGATGTACATTATATAGCTTAGAATTTATAGTATTTAGTGTGATTTTTAAAATGTATACACATATACTGATGTCAGGAATTCTTTTATCACTTTTTATATTACTGTATATAATTTTTGTATTCTCATTTTACATCCGTCCATCCATGGTATCGATATCTTAATATAAATTTACCTGATGATTTAAAGTATATGCAATATCAAAGTTATCATGCAATAATGGGAATTCAAATGGCATTTTAACACTTTAATATGGAGAAATACATTACCACTCCATGTACTAACATCAGGAGCTGAACCTTGCAACTGTTCTTTTTAAAATAAGACAAGATAAAGATGATCATGTATACTGTAATACATTTCTATTATTATTATGCTTATATTCATGTACTTTTGTATACATTTATGTAAAACAAACATATGAATATTAAATGTTAGTAGCAGTCATCAGTGTCTTGCCTGTGATTTATTTGGGATAAATGCGTCTACACCAGCAATTAGTTAACACCACATCTAACGCTCTGCGTTCTTTCTATACACCTACTCTCTATTTAAAAACACAATCATTGATTCAACCCCCCCCCCCCCCCCCCCCCCCCCCCCCCCCCCTTGAGATCTCGGTCATTGGTCGTGTGATTGCAACAAGATTTGGCACACACAACACCTGTGTCATAATCTACAATATTATTTTGTTAAATTTATAAAAACTTAATTTCTCCTTTTAATTACTGGTAATTAATTAGGCAAATTTAGCACACAATTATATAAAACACTAAACAAATTAAGAGTTTAATATTTGGTTTGTATATCTGTTATAATATGTTTAACAATTGGTCATCAAAAAAACTTTTGAAAACTTTAAATTATTTATTTACTTGTTTTTGGAATTTATGTATTGTTTTTTTTACTTCTGTTTTTCTTTGGTTTGTTATTGAAAATTGTCACTAATTACTTTTCAACCAGGATTAGCATTAAATTAATCAATCAAAATGATTAAATGGAAAAATAATTAGGGTTTTATGAGTTTTATTGAAGAGCACTGTTTTCCATAGGGAATGTACACAATATTGCAAAATTTTGCACGTTTTGGGATGACAGGTATTTACAAAAACGGCGTGGCTCCGTAATGGTATGCGTGGATGTCGCGAATTTGGTCTCAAAAGATGCGTAAGACTTGAAAGAAAAAAGTCAAGAAGTGTTGTGACAAGGTGTTATCTCGTTGCGACATTACTGTGCGAAATGTCGAGGGGAGGGGGGGGGGGGGGTGGGGGCGTTAATTCAAACCTCCCTGTTGTTTTAGGGTTAAACAAATACTCTGTTAACTCTCTGCCCGCCACGCACACTATCTCCCCTGCGCCACATTAATTTCAGGGTGCCACATTCAGAGGGGTTTTGCATGCACTGTCTTATTCAACTTGCACTCACTTTTTATTGGTTTGTAGTGATGAAAAAAAATGTGTAGCAAAGTTTGAAAGAAATTAATTCTCTTGACAATCATGCCAATGGTATAATTTTTGTCATGTATAATATCATAGATTCTGAGAATTATAACTTTACATTCTGTCTCCAAATTATCGTTTTGGAGGCTATTTTATACCCCTTGTATTCAATATGTCCTCATGAAAGTGATTCTCTAAGTTAGTTCATAAAAAGATGTGTTCTTTAGCTTTCATTACATACCAAACCCATGTCTTTATGGGAATAATGAGCCAAGCAATTTAGGATTAAATGGGGCATTCAAAAAGAGTAAGCTAACAATGAACTAAACTCCTCTATTGAAATTGACCCTGGGTGCTTCTCAATAGACTTCCTGTCCTGGGAGACTTCCTGCCTGTTGATACTTTGATCCCCTTATGCAATACACGCGTCGCTATTGTATGTGTGTGCACACAATACAATTAAATGCGTTCCGTATGCATTGTGCGCGAAATGTGACTTGAGTCGAACTTGGCAGCCCGCTGTATGTGCCGCGAGTCGAACGAAGCGGGCAAAGAGTTAACACCACAATTACCTGGCTCTCTTCTGTCTTCTTTATATACCAACACTCTGTTAACACAATCATCTGTATCACTGCTCGACTACTTTCTATACCAACACTCTGTTAACACCATAATTATCAGTCTTCTCCCTGCCCTATGTCTACACTAACACTCAGCACCATTCTGTGCCTCCCTTCTGTCCTCTGTCTACACAGACACTATTAGCACCAGGGTGTTACAAGCCTTCCTTCCACCTCCTTTCTACATCAACACTGTTAACACCAACACTGAGTTCAAACCAAAATGATCCGTCTCCCTTCTGCCTCCATAAAAACCAACTCTCTCAACACAACAATTGTCTTTCTTCTGTCTACACCAGCAACAAACACTTGGTCCATAATATAAATGTATACAATAATGTGATCACTTTTACCATGAACATAAGAGATTGTAAACATACTTTCTTAGAAGACATTTATTTCCATGATTGCATTGGCTTTTCATCTCAACAATATTTCATCAAAGCTGTGTAACATATTGCTTACAAGATATCTTACAAGATCTGCCATATAGGCTGCTAAAGTCACAATTGCAAGAGCATGGTTATCACAACTTTAAGTGTACATTCATGACATACTTGTTGCCTATAATTATACACAAACACATGAACTATTCAAACAGCATCTGCCGCTATTGGCAAATTTGATATCAAAGAGCACACAGGAACAAAAGAATTACCATACATGTCTACTCGATTATTTGAAACGAAGTCATAGGGATGAGTCAAACCGCTTTGATAAATCTAAATTCCCTCACAATATTAAAGAGTTGAAAATACATTGACTTGCAAACAAAACCTTATCTATAGGACCACGCGTTGCAAACGCATTCACTTGAAAAGGAAAACTGATCTTTTGGACCAAGTTTGTTTTATATGTATCAACGTTCTTTGATAGAGCCTCATACTTCTATAATCAATCATGTTCCTTGTGCAGATTTGTCGGAAATCTACTAGTCGTTCTATTTTTTGTATGAGATGTATCGCTATATGCAATATCATGTACATGTATGTCAACCTACATTGTAGCAGCCTACAACATTACAGTATGAACAAACCCTGTCCATTCACAATCAGCCCATGTAGAAAATGCCAAGCCAGAAAGGCCAAGTCTGTCGTGACAGATACTTCTGGTGTTTGGTGTTACTCTGAAGCTCATAGTACTTCTAAACAAAATGCAAACAACCCCCAAAACACTTGTCGCAACATGTACCACAATCTTCCAACCAGCCTTTTCATGAGAAATGTTTCCATCCATACTAGGCAAAATTGAGGATATGACTGCACTATTTCAGTGCAACATGGCATGAAGAATGGTGACTGTGCATGGGCATGACTATACAGTTGGACCTCGATTATCCGGCCACTTCAGGGACTGGCGGCCATCCGGAAAATCAATATGGCCGGATAAGAGAGATCAGTTAAAATAGGCACTTTCTAGTATGTTATTGTAGGGGTATACATGTGTTACATATTACCAATTAACCTGCATTATGATTATCTTCCTCAAAATACACAGAAGAGCAACAGAAATTACCCCAAAATCTGAACAAAATACGATCTTACTTCGCTACAATCATGTCCAAAAAAACCCCCAAATTATCGATAAAATTTCATTCAACCATAAAATAATGCTGATGTTGTGAAAGGTGAGGATGTATTTATGTTAAATGTGTTTGTTAAAATAGTTTTGGTGCCCCGATGGATCTGATAAGAATGGATTCTAATGCATTGTTGGTACAGTGGCAGATTTTTCACCATCACGAGTGTTGCCGTGTTGTGACATCGCTACTCAATGCGTATTGATTCAACAGCTGTCCGTATCTATGATGACGCCGCTGAGAAAGGTGTCATAAATCCGGTGGTAACTAATCTCTATAATCTCGATTGCAGTGATTGACAGAATGTCCCACAGTGTATTTGCATGATCGTGGTAGCAAGTGTGTTTGTCTGAAGTGCTTTTGGCACTGAAAACTCATAAAAACATTAATTAAAAAAAAAAAAAAATCAGTGAGTCGGTGTTCGGTTAACAGAGACGGCCGGAAAATCGATGGCCGTATAATCGAGGTCGAACTGTACTTTCGTTATAAGCTCGATGTCCATTTCAATGGAAAACATTTTTTTGGGTAGAATCAGATACACCATTTACAAGAAATTGTGTTTGCACAGGTCAAATTCTCTATATGAACATTCTGTGTTATTGCAGTTTCTAATTCTGTACCCAAACACTATTTGTTGTTGCGCTTTCTAATTCTATACACAGTTTTTGCTGTAAGGTCCCAATAGTCTGCAAGAACATGTGTAGTTGCAGTTTCAAATTCTGAACAAGAACATTCTTTGTTGTAGTTTCAAATGCTCTACAAGAACATTTGATATGGCACTTTTTGAATTCTGCATAAGAAACATTCTTTGCTATTTCATGTCTCTACATTAAAATCACGTGTTGTTGCAGTTTCCATTTCTCTATACAACCTTACTGAAACACAGATCATACAGTGTTATTATTAAATGAACCTTAGATTATGCTCTATTCATATTGTTATGAATCCCAGATCAGGCAGTATATTTGATAAAAGGACTCTGTTTTAAGCTTGATACCAGCAAGCAGCAAGCAGCAGAGATTAAATACAGTTTTAACTCCACAAGCTCACTAAACATAAAGACGTGGTGATGTATATATCGCTATTGAAGCGACTTCCACGCATATCCTCACTTGATAAACATCATGTGGTGACAGTTCTCAAAGCATAACTACAGCTCAAAGGAATTGGCACGGGTAAAGGGAAAGGGAAGAAAGGGAAGTAGTGCAGTTATAAACCGCGTTATATTTTGTCCAGTTCAGCATGAAACACAATGCTTTAGCCTAAAAAGCATCATGTTTCATGCTGAACTACACAAAATATCCCGTGGTTTAAAACTGCGGCTCCTTCCCTTTCTTCCCTTTCCCTTTACCCGTGCCAATTCATTTGAGCTGTAGTGTATGTATCACTGAGTACTGAAAATCAATATCCCTTTAATAATAATGTAATTTGATGAACAAAAAAATGGACGAAGAAATAGCACATACATGGCCAAAAGGTCACATATTTCGCATGATCATGCATACATTTAGCTGCACTTTTATACAAAAAATCATGGGGTATATCAAGTACATTTCTAAAAGACTGGATTTAGCTTTTTGTTTTCATTAAGTAGGATGACACATTTTCCTCTACAATGTTTTTTCCCATCAGTTTCAAACCTGACTACTTGTTTAAATTCCTCTTTTTCTTTGTGCCGTTTTTTGTCTTCTTCTGCTCTCCTTCCTGTTGGTCTCATCAGCCATACCAAGCATTTTTTCACAGCTGTTCACACTCTTGACAAATAACCGAGTCATTGACTACAATTAACTCCTTGCATACCATAAAAGGCCATAGTAGACGACACGATTTTGCCACGATTCTGCAGCCATAGCGGCCTACAACTGGAAACGTGACGTCATCTCCTTGCACAAATCAAATAACCGGGTTCTGCGATTCAGCCAGTCGCAGAGTCATACGATTGATCGGACCGTGTCGTCTGCGGTGGCTTTTCCATTAGTAATACGCGCAAATCCCATAGGGCATTATATATCTTGCCAGACAGAGAATTAACTCTCTCATTACCATTGGCATGAAAATATGCAGTAAGCAGATGGGGTTTTCAAGGCTTGGTAATGTAAGGGTTAAATATCAGAGCGGCAAAAAACTCAGCATGCTGTTCCTCATACTGCCCAGCTGAGCCAGGCAGAAGGCCCTGATGAGATCTGGGGACCCTGCTCCTCTCAATGCATCTCATCCTCCAGTGACCATGGCGGCAGGAAGTAAGCGGGTGGCAGTGGGCTGCAGTGTGTGGAATCATAATCCGTCATGTACTTGGTGGTCTGCACACGGACATCATCCAGAGAGATAAAAAGAGAAAATAAACCCTTGTCAATAATTACCCCTCAAAAAATACAAGTTTGATTGATTACATTTATATCTCTCTTATTACTGCGTTTTAATTTGGTATATTAGAAAGCCTGTTAACTTTGTCTTTACACTGATACTAAATTCATCACATTTATATCATGGAGTGTGCAGTACCACAAAATAAGTGGCAAAATTATAAGTGAATACTTCAAATGTGCATTTTTGGGTCTTGTAATGAGGCCAGCCTATCTATAATCTTCCTTTTGCCATGGAAGGACAGGGAGGACATCATGCCCCCGCCCCCCTCCTCCCCCTCCCCCCCCCCCCCCCCAAGATCCCTGGAACAGAATGCATGAAGACCACAACCTTTGGCACACAGGTCACCACTAAAGCAGTGCAAGCACTTACCAAGAACAAGGCCAGCTGCACCTTCCTTGCATGAGTCAAGTCTTCTCCTGCATGAAAGAAAACAAGTGTTGTGTTCTGTGAAAGGCATGCACAACCTAAATGGCCTGCTCTGGAGACTAATTGGCCACTTGTTGGCGACTCAGGTTTTGCTCAATCGCGGTGCGGTCTCCTGGAGACTAGCAGTGTCTCTGTGCAATTGCGGGGACTTTCAACATGTTCCAATATTTTTCAGATATTTTCCAGTCTCCAGCAGGTCTCAGAGACGTCCCGGTGACGTCTCCGTGAAGTTGGGGAGACTTACATTGTCAGTGACTAGGAAGACATCTCTGAAACCTGCTTGAGAACAAGGAGACTGAGGAGAAAAGCACATAATAGATGAATTGATTTGTATATCTAGGTATACATAGACAGGAGAAAGCTGTGGCAACATCACCTTCATGAAAGCACAAGTTAATTCCAGTCTCATGAGTCGCGGCAACGTCTCTGTCAATGAGATAGGCCATTAGGAACATTTCTGTCCATGAAACTCATCTTTATATACCAAATTTATGGAGCATAACTCCTCGGTCATGCGATGAAGACATCGCAGTAATGGAGATGACTCACAATAATTACAAAAATATGTCCCATTACTAAAAAAAAAAAAGAGGCATGAGAAGAAAGCAAGTACAGAAACTCAAGGCAAATAAACTGAACAAATCCAAACCAAGATGAGTACAAAAAGAAGCTTCTGACACCAACACTGATACCGATACTGACAATGATACTGACACTGATACTGACAATGACACTGATACTGACACTGACAAAGACAATGACACTGACAATGACACTGATACTGACACTGACAATGACACTGACAATGATACTGACACTGATGCTGACACTTACACTGATACTGACAATGACACTGACAATGACACTGACAATGACACTGACAATGATACTGACACGGATACTGACACTTACACTGACAATGACACTGACAATGACACTGACAATGACACTGACAATGACACTGACAATGATACTGATACTGACACTGACACTGACCCTGACACTGACAATGACACTGGCACACTAAAACTTACCAATAGCCATGGGGAACTTGGCGGAGTGTTCCTTGGCATACTCCTTCAGCAGGCTAATGCAGTCTGAATCCTCCACCTCAAAGGCTGAGTACATGGACACTGATGGGTGCAAACATGATCAAGAGCATGAAAAAAAACACATAATAATTGATCATAATAATAGTAATAATAATAATACTAATAAAAATATTTATAATGATACTATTACTACTACTACTACTATTACTACTACTACTACTACTACTACTACTACTACTATAACTAATATTGCTACTACTACTACTACTACTACTGCTACTACTACTACTATTACTACTATTACTATTACTACTACTACTACTACTACTACTACTACTACTACTACTACTACTACTACTAAGAATCATTATAATGATAATAATAATAATAGCAACAATAATAATAATAATTAAATTGTTTTGTAAAGTGCATAAGACGTCGGTGTAATTGCATGTCTGAATGCGCCTAATAGAACAGAATATGCGAGGAATAGAAATTGAAAAAAAAAAATCGCACTGCCTCTTAGCTTTCATACTTTTGCAATTAAAGGCAAATGCAATCCTGACAACAAGTACAGTAGAATTCAGTGAAAATGAGGAAATCCCACATATTTCTTGTGGGAAAATTAGACACGTTAGACACATTTGGATCATAAATTGATGATGAGTATTGCAAATGAGGCGCAGACCACGAAAATAACAACACGTGAACAATTTGACGATTAAGTACAATGCACTACAAATGGTCAGCATATACCATGCACTGTAATTATCAGCACCACAATCACGATAACTGGCTAAAAATGTGCAGAGTGTCTTGGCAGTGTACTAGTATGATGCTTTGCAAATTTTCTGACCTGTTTTGTATTATTTTGAAGGCCTGTATTTGGGGTCCTGGGAGATAGGCCTGTGATATTACCGGTAAGTGCTCGTGAAATGGTTGGCATTGTTGCAAAATCGCAAAAATATCTGTATGCAAAATGTTGACGGTACATAGAATGAAAACAGAAGCCTGCCAGTCTACTCACACATGTTGAGATGGTCTGCGATGCTGACAAATTGCCTCAAAACCTTGGTCACCTCTTCATTCACCAGCTTGGGATACCTGGAGGAGTGTCCAGAACAGATGTAACATCAAGCTTTGTTTGATCTATTTCTGTGTTATTTAATTTGACTGCGTGTAATATGAACACAAAGAAAACATCATTGTTTCAATCAGATGTACCAGATGAGATGGTATTATTAGCTATTACTATACAGGTATTTTTCATTTCTGAACTCTTTATCCATTACTTAAAACAATAAAAAAAAACAAATGGAAACCCATAGAAAACAAAGGGAATAAAAGACAATTTTCCACTTTATTTTTATCCAATAATTTGTGAGACAATATCAAGACATTTTTTTAACCCTAATACTCCCGGGGTATTTCAAAGCTTGCAGAGATGCCAACCTCTTGACACAAAAAATCAGACTGAATATCCTCAAAAATCGTATTTTTGAGTGAAAAATCAGATTTTCACGAAAACTCAACATGACCAGTGGCCTGTTGGCCCCAAGCCAGGAAAATGTTAGAAAAATGTTTTACTGGTAACAATGGGAAAGTTAAATGTTTGCTCTTTCATTTGATCTTCACTCTTTTCATCCCATACCGATTACAGTATTACCAATAATGGGACATCTTCGCTGTAAAGCAAATATATAAGTGGCAACACATGCTATCACAATAGTATGAGAGCATCTATTTGGATCTTAAAATAAAGATCAGCGAAGTCACCTAAACCAGACCTGCCAACTTCTGGAGTTCAAAAACTGTATTCTTTAATCCAAAATGTTGTATTTTACCAACAAAAAATGTATTAAAAAAAAAAAAACGGATCAATGTCTCTTACAGTTCCTACATCGGGCATTTTTTATGGAGCATTGGTTGAATATGCATGATTTTGTCATGACTGGTGTGCTCGATGAACCAATGAACATCCCCAAATTGCTAATGTGAGATGCTGGTAGGATACTTTACAAAACAGAATGGGCATTTCGCCATTGAACATGGCACACACACAAAATAAGATATAAAAAAAAAAAAAAAAAAAAAAAAAAAAAATTGTTTTTTTTTTTTTTTTTTTTTTTTTTAAATTGTATTTTTTAAAGGAAAATCGTACTGTCGTATTCAGTTCTAAAAATCGTACTAAATACGACAAAATCGTACCGGTTGGCATGTCTCATGTCTGAGCTTGTTATTATCGGGGGAGGGGGGGGGGGCATTATGGCCCCCCACTGAAATCTCAGCCATGGGTCGCCCGATTGCCTCAAAATTTTGCACAAGGGTAAAGAATTATGTAATCTACAGAGTTGTATAGCTAAATTTACGAAAGTCCTTTTATTTTCTTTTAACTAATTAATTTATGCTAATTTATGTTAGAAATCATAGATTTTGGTATTTCTCACTAAATAAAGCCTCAGGAATAGCAATTTTTGGTACAAATGTCTTTCATAACTCCCTCATCAATTCTTGAAAGAAAAAGATAGGTTGTGGTAATTATTTCTTATGTATTTTATTGTTTTTCAATTTTCTTATGTATTTCTTTGTTTTTCGTCAAGATTCAGATGCGTATGCGTGGGTGTGGGTGTGTGTGGATGTGGGTGTGTGGGTGTGTGTGTGGGTGTGTGTTTGTGTGTGTGTGTGTGGTAATTATTTACACTATTTGAAACAATGATAACACTTATTAGAAAAGTATTTACATAAATTGGAAAAGCTCCTGATTTTATCCATAGGGTTATACACAGTCACATAGAGAAATAGCGAAATTTCAGTGACATGTGTTCGGTAAACGTAATCTGACATCCGCACGGTAGGTCCGATCGCCATAAATTTGGTATCAAAATGTGCGGGAAGGATCAGAGAAAAAAGTCAAGAAATTTCGTTTCGAAATATTGAGGCGTTAGGAAGTACCGACAAAACTTCAACAGAGGGGGGGCCATAATGGCCCCCCCCCCCCCCCCCCCCCCCGGGAGTATTAGGGTTAAACTTCAAAATCCCATATCTTATAAAGCATGCATAGGATTTACATAATTGATGTCACAATACACAGACTTACCTCGCCTGTAAGATCTTTATAAGCAGGTCATTCCCTCGGTTGTATGCTACATCTGGGAATTCACTGTGTTGAGAAACGTAACATATAAAGCAGGATACATGAAATAGTCTAGACCTTGTACACCAATGGGATCACAAGCAAAAAAAGTAAGTCCCCCCCCCCCCTTAGCAAAATAGCATAACTTTTGATAGAAAAGGTTTTGATCAAAATAATTGGGCAGGATTGTTTCTTAACTTATTGACTAACTTCTGTGTGAAAATCACATTAATCCAATCAGTCATGCTTGAGTGAGCACACATTAAAGGCAAAATTGCCAAAAGTCACAAGGGTGATTGTTTATGCCATTTGAACAGTACATTTTGGCATTTCTTGTGCAATTTTTAAAGTGTATTTACTGAACTATGACACAAAAATGACTCGTTATGTTCAAATAATGGGTCATGTTGCATCTTTCTCAAAATATCTAGAGTTTTATTTTTTAATGAAAATAAAGGGTTTTTAAAAGTTTCAAACTCAAGAGAGATGAGTATTTTTTAAACGGTGCTCACTCAACCAGAACAATGGATTAAGTGTCGGGATAGGTGTTAGTGCATCCAGAGATGGATGATGAACAATGAAAGGACATAAATTATGCACCAGAAATGGAATTCATTAAAAATTCATATGACAGAATCTTAAAATTACCCATGTGACTTTAAAAAAGTGACAATTTTGCCTTTAATGTGTGCTCACTCATGCACGACTAGGTGGATTAATGCGATTTCCACACGGAAGTTAGTCAATAAGTTAAAAAAACATTCCTGCCAAATTATATTGCTCAAAACCTTTTTGATCAAAAGTTATACTACAGTGTATTTTGCTTACGGTAAGGGGGGACTTACTTTTTTTGTTGTGTTTACATCAGAGTTAGCTGGGACTCTTAAGGTACAGCAACCTACTTTACAAGAGGCCCTCTCTGGTCAAAGCCACTAAATGAGTTAAGGAGGCAAGAACACAATCCAATTTAACAAAAGATAATGTCTTTGACACCCTCGGCCTCGGGAAAGAGGCAAAATCAATATATTTCAATCAATCTCAAATACCTTCTGTATTCTCTGTCTCTCCCTCACTCACTTTCTGTTTCTCTTTCTCTCCCATCCCCCCCCCCTCTCTCCCCTTCTTTCTCTCTAAGGAATCACAGCAAATAGAAAGAAATAGTAAAAATGTCACAATTCAATATATATTTTATACTGGTACTATCTAACGGTATCTTCCTATTGACTAAAATTGACATAAAATGAACATGAAAAAGAAGGTGCATTATCTTTACTTACGATGTTGTGATAATTTCATCTTTAGTTCTTCGTATAATTCTGATGGGACCTGCATAACTGGATATGAAATGAAAACAGTGAGAGATTCATGACGCAAGTAGGCAAAGGCAAAACAGGGAGAAGGCACACGAATGATACGATATCCCCTAAATCTTGTTTGCCTAAGGAGCAAGCAAACAAATTTAAACAGTTAAATGTTATCAAATGATGTCACACATCTGTTGTGTTTAGGAGCAAACACCATCAACTAGATATTTACTTTATTTTATATTCTTTACAAAATATGAAATGAATAGCAAGATCTATGGGTTCAACAGAGACTTATCATGTGAACAATCTTTCACATTATCATTTCATATTTCTTAATTAGTTTTGAGCTGTATTCATTCACTTACTTGTTAAGATTATCTGCTATTTTCATGTTCATGTACGTCCGTATGGTTGATGCTACAAAGCTTGCTGTAAGGAAGAAATGAATGAATGAATGAATAAATAAGTTTATTGTCCACAAAAATCATGTGGAAATTCGCCTTCCACCAGCATTACATAATAATAATGCTAAGAACTCTTCATTACTGCAGCAGTGAGAAAATAGCATTCAACTTGGTTGAAAAACTTTTGTGGAGAACAGACCAATCATATCCTGCAAATATTGAAATAAACTAGCAATTCAGGGTTTCATACAGTGTGTCCCAGGCTTAGGATTTTTTTGTGATTAATATAATAGTCATTAGACATGAATTGAGGTGTGCCAAAACAGTTTTACTCATTCCTTTGAACAATGAGTTCAACATGATGAATAGTGATGAAAAATGATGAATATTCATTTTTTCCACTTTTAGATTCTACTGGTAACTTACTTGTACTGACAAGACTGGGCATGCAATTCTCTTTACTGTTTAGTATTATAAATCCAGGGTAGCCCCTTCAATGGTTGAACACTGTTTTACCAGGGGGCCCTACTTTAAAATTGAACACATCATGGTTTACATATATACAAACAAATAACATGTACAACTCAGTGATAAATAAACATCATTATGACATTTTCATTATATTAGTGGACAATTATCAACCTCTAATACTTGATTACCTTCCATGGTAACTATGCCACATGTTCCTGTTTGTAAAACACAGATTCTTGGTTGCTTTCCTATCTGCCTCTTTATCCTTCCTGCAATACACTCACCTGCACTTGGGGGCATCTTTGCTACAGCTAGTGGCACCAAGTCATCAAATGTTGCATCCACCGTCTAGACACAGAATCATTACACAGAGGAGTCAACATCAACGCAGTAACTTATCAAAAACAATGCACAGCTAATAAACAAAACAGCACAAAACCTCTTTTAAACCATATACTATGTGACTTTGGACCAGCGCTCAAAGCCAGAAACAAGATTATTTTGGGCTACCCAGCGACGTACCTGTGTACCGTGCCTGTGCACACTATTGATAAACAAATGGTGAATATCGATCGTAACTGGTTGCTCACGAGCACTGCCATTGTGTCCACTGGATATTTTGCAGTTATTACTAATTACTTGGGATTAAAATTCTTTTTGTTCACAAGTGTCTGAATAAAAAAATTATAATTTGTCAAATCTAAATACGATTGTATGAATTCCAACACAAACAAATATCAGTTAGCACAAGAGCATGCAGGTCACCAGTCATGCATAACTTACTAACAGCCTTAATATGCAACAGGGCCCAGGAGACTTGTGGGTAAGTATCTAAACAAAACAAAACACTCCTTGAAGAAGATAAACTTACAACGGAGGAGATTTGTGGGTAGTTGCTGGCAGCCCATGAGAGGGCAAACCCACCGATGGACCAGGCAAAGAGACTAATGTCATCGTAGGCAAAGCCCAGCTCCTCCACCGCATACTGCATCACCACCGCTATGGCATTCCCATCAGACTCAGGGAAGGGGTACCCCTGGCAGAGCACACAACACAAACATCCAAATGATTGACATGTCAGATTTGATTAGCAATGATCTGAAAGGGGATGCGTAGAAGAGAAGATACATACTCTTCAAATAGCAGTCTTTCAAAATGAAGCAATCATCTGGTATGAGGCCTTACTGTTTAGAATCTTCACTTCCTTAATATTCAAACACAAAATTGTGTCTACACACAAATAGTTTGTCCTGACACTCCATAGGAAACTTGTATAAAGAATCATCGCATAGTGAGCAGGGTGCACATATAAAACATTTTGGTCTGCTTTGACCCCAATTTTATAGTCAATTGGTTTTCATAAAATTAATTTAGATATAAAGTTTACGCCAAGTCTATTGAACGGTTCTCAAGATATTCTCTTAACCGATTCAGGACGGAAAGATGACAACCCGAAAACATATAAACATATATAGGGGCTTGATGGTTCTGATATATACTGGAAATACAGATTGCGTGATGAAAAAACAAATCATGCTTTTATGCTCTGTAGAAAAAATTGTTGATCATGAATGCAAAGATGCATGACTTACTGTACTGCCTCCAAAACCAGGATGGTTCCATCCAAGCACAGAGTATCCAGCTGCAAACATTAAGTATAGGATGATCATTAAATAATGCGCACAACATTGTTGGCAATCAACTTCACCCTGTTGAAAACACACATCTATATAAAAAACAGGACATGAAAAGGGAGAAATTGAACAACAATATATCACATAGCAAAAAATGCCCTCATGCAACTTCATTACATAGGCATACCATAGTGACCAGTCCTCAAATCATTGCAGTCAGCATTGAGGTTAAATGGCCTACAGTTCTGATCTTTGACTTTGTAACTTCAAAGTGTAGCAGCATGTTCATTTCATATGAATTTCTACATAGAGTTTTATAGTACATGCAACTCCAGACCCTTAACTTGTCAGTGTTTGACCTCCAAATACACACATAAGCTGAAATTGCTGTACTTCAAATGGGAAGACATATATGGACATTCAATTTACAGCCTTCATGTCTGCTCACATCATAGAAAAATACAAATATTACCAGAAAAACACACTAAAACATTACACCTGATGAAATGCACCATGTATATTTGAGATGGGGCAGGCATGAACTAACCTTTCAATGGTGTCTCCATGCAGCCAATCTCATAGAACCCTGCATTGCCTTCACTTGTTATGACCTATAGGGGAAAATCAATGAAGGACAGGGGGAAGAGAGAAAGGGAGAAGGAAATGAAGTGCAAAGAGAAAAGATGAAGAAAGAGTAAAAGAGCAAGAACAAACAAGGAGATAAAGAAAGTTAAAAACCCCCAGAAAGAACAGAGAGATTATTACACATTCTCATAGGCCTTACAGTAACAGTAATGACAAACGCAAATTAATAGCTTGATCATGCAATTAGCTAATATCTTTGAGTTCTCTAAAGACAGCTCTTACCAATTTTTGGCCATTGGGGAAGTCTGATTTGAGCCTCTTGTCCACAAACATGGTGTCAATGGAGTTCCCGTCCTTGGATATAAGCTTGGCCCGCTTGCCTCGGTCCATCGCAATCAGCTTGGTTCGCCCAATGGTCAGCTGCGCAGCTACGTACACAGAAGATGGAAGATGGAGATGAAACTGCGTTAGTTCAGGCCTACCCAATGCTTGCAGTAACTAGGATCTCCTATAGAGGAGGTTTCTAATTCCCTCAGGTACCTGATTTGCTTTGAAATAATCCTCCCAAGATTACCATGTGTACACAATTCTTAATGATGCAATAGCAAATGTTAACCCATTCTTTACTGAGACTGCATACACTACAGCTCAAAGGAATTGGCAAAGGGAAAGGGAATGGGAAGAAAGGGAAGGAGCCACAGTTTTAAACCGCGGTATATTTTGTCCAGTTCAGCATGATACACGATGCTTTAGCCTAAAAAGCATCATGTTTCATGCTGAACTGGACAAAAAGTACAGCGGTTTAAAACTGTGGATCCTTCCCTTTCTTCCCATTCCCTTTCCCTATGCCAATTCCTTTGAGCTGTAGTGTATACCTGGGCTTGCTTTTCTCCACTCAGATATCGGGCAGCGTGATCCCCAGGGAATCTGCTTTACAGACAATAGATAAAAGGCTCTGAAAAAACTCTAAAACATTCTTTACATGGTGCAATTAAGCCAAACCCCTTTGGTTACAGCAGTTCTGTGGCAAATTTTGATATCCTAACTTGACCATGATTTACGAAGCCAAAAATTGTAATCATGAGCAACAGGTTAATACATATAAATAATAAAAATTGAAATAATTTTATTATTGATATTGTGAAAGACTTGTTAAATCTAGTCATGTGTAAGAATGCACTGCCAATAAATGAACACCTTCTGTGTATTTTTTAGATGAATTTTGTTTATGACACTGTGTGTCAATTGTGCCTCCTAGGCCATTTGCCTGATCCTCTTTTTCTTGAAACTTATGAAAATACATATCTGAAGCAATTATAAAGATAGAGAAGAAAGATTGGGAAGAAACCCCAAAAGAATACATAAGAAATTGAAATAAACAATTAAATACATAAGAATTGAATTGAGTTGTTTAACATGATATTGATAAATATACACAAATATGTAAAAAAGGCATCATATTTGCATAAATTATCATTTTTTCCCCTCAGGGTCATATCGGCATGCAGCCCTGCTCTTTACATGTGCCTTGACAGCCATGCAGAATTTGAATATGATCTTCCGTGACCAAGATATTAAGGTGGTCCCCCCCCCCCAATCCCCAGTCAAAACTTGCTCTTAAAAAGCCCAGTCAGAAATATGGTTAACATGAACAGAGGGTATTTTTAACTGATAAAACATCAATCAGTGCTGCACAACATAGTGTTAAAGTTCTTCCCTCCTTCTGCCACTCAACCTAAACATAATGTGGTACTTCGCTTTACCTACCTACAGCTGCATTGAGAAGGGCCGTGCTGCCTGGATACACAATCCGGAATCCAAACGTGTTGATGGCGATGTAGCTCAGGAGTTGGCATGGCAACCCGCCCAGCCATGCCACAGCTCCCCTAGATCTCTGAGAGGTTGGAGAGGCTTGGGTCCTACCCAGGGGCTGACTGGCACTGCTATACAGGGAACAAACAGAGAGTTAGAGCTTAAAGGGCATATACTTCACTGGGAAGACAGAAGGCATTCAAAAGGTGATCGTGAGCAATCTTCTCGTCAATGGTCTCCAATTCATGTATTGTCCATTTTTGAAACTTGCTGAAAGTTATTTGCCCTCAAATGATCCACATTTTGAGAAATTAGTGGTTAAATCACAAATCACAAAATATTTGGCCCGAGCATTTTGAGGATTTGTGGTTAATCACTAATTACCTCAAATGTGGATCATTTTAGGCAAATGACATCATAAGTTCTACTCACCTTTCATTCCACCGATAGTCCACAGGCCAAGCGCTGAAGTCAAAGTCATAGAACTGCAGCTCTTTCTGCAAGGATCCCAAACATCATTTTAGACAGACGTATATTTACAATCATGCACGAATCACATTTATGCATAGATTCAGGTAACACATATGTCTTTGAGCACAATGAAAAGAATTACTATATCATAGACATACCAATGTAAAATGCTGATTTTAACTGCTTTTACTCTTGCTCACATTGGTTCGAGAAAACAATTTTTACATACAAATCCAAGTTTTCATGTCAATGGGAGTACACAGTCTGTATAGCATCATAGTGGAATATCCTGTGCCAAACAAAATCATGTATACAGCATTTACTTCAAAAATAAATCTGTTTGTTTTCTCTTACCCTTTTCTCAGTCTGGCTTGTTTGGTTGATTTCATCTAGCAGGCCTATGAAGGCACCATATTCTGGGTTGGATGTTCTGGCAAGACCTACACAGTAAACAAATCAAATACATGTACACATGGGAAAACTCCACCGTTAATGATATTACAACGAAAAGTTGAGGCATATGTTATGTGTACCAATACTCAAAAAAGGTTTTGCCAGTTACAAAGATTTATGGAAGGGCAATAAGTGCAAATGATAGACATGACAAATATTAATTCAAAACAAAAACACTTAAAGAGTCAAGACTGTGACTTTGTAATTAGACTAACCACAAGAAACATTTTAAGAAAGCACACATTTTTTCCTAATGGTATATACATGTATAACACAACATAAAACATTTTTTATTGTCATTTCAAACATACGGATGCTGATTGAGTTACATGTACATGGCACAGATTTTGCCCTTGGAAGCATGCTGTTTTTCTGCAAAGGTAGTAAAAAAAAAACACTCTACAATATCAATCAGATTTACAAAGGAAATATTATGAATGATTTAATCTTTCTTTTGCTGGGACTCTCCATAGTAACACAATTGATTCATCAGGTTTGAAGTTCAACTTGTATCTACTGTGTCCCACTCAGAGACATTACCACCAGGCTACCCATGGCTCATGACAGTGGTACTATACAGGAAAGTGATATTTACCAGTATACTATTTAATTCTGTATATAATAATGACCATCAATAAAGACAAAGGTGAACTTGACAAGTTACCTCTAATGTAGTAGGCTCCGCACAGTGCAACAAGGACCATCCCACTGAATTTACCTAGACTCAACAGACCCTCAAGGCTGAAATAACCTACATGAAAAAACAAAAACATGAACGAACAAACAAACAAGCTTCATTTTCATCCATTTTTTTTTTATTCATATACAGAATGGAGCACACTATTCTTATCAATAGTGCATGTATGCCATTTTTTTAGGTCGAAATTAAAATTTCCACAGAAGGCCCTTTCAATAAAAACAAAAAAGTGTCATCTACTTTGATTTCTTAACTTTTTTCCATTAAGTTCTGAACAATGAAGTATTATTTTTTCCATTAAAAAAGCACTCCATGAATAGATAAATATTCCTGAACCATTACAGTTGTTAAATGATCCTATAATATGTGTATAACAGATACTAAACATGAGATTTAAAGTGTGTCTCTGGTTTAAAAATTGCTTTCACTCGCAAGTACTGTCACATCAACACTCTGTTGATTCAGCAAAGCATAGCAAGGTGGTATTTTACCAATATGTGCGGATGTTAAAGTGCATATACTGTACTGGGAAGACAAAAGCCTTGAAAGGGTGATCGTGAACAATAATTTTGCCAATGGTCTTAAATTCATATATTGTCCATTTTAGAAACTTGCTGAAAGTTTTTATATTTGCCCTCAAATGATCCACATTTGGAATAATTAGTGATTAAATCACAAATCTTCATGGTCTTCGGGCCGAACAAGTGACCTGTTCATTGGAGCCATATCAGATTCTCAATGACTTGGCTTCCCATAAGCCTAAGTTGAAATCTGATCTTGGTAATGTACATTTGGTCAATATGAAACAAGTGTTGAGGAGCGACTGGATCTCTGTGAAATGTGAATGCATGCTGAGGTGGCGGCAAGCCCAGAGAATAAAGGAGAAATCTTGAATTACTTACCTCTTCGATACAGAAAAGTGAGGATGATGGGCGATGTGTAGTAGCTAAATGACCAGCAGAAGGAAATCTACAACAGTCAAGAGAGAAAAGAAGATTGTTAGATGCAATTAGAGGCTCAGTCACCTCAGGCAATGCCAATACAATATACCTATTTAAAGGGAAGTTAAAGACAAGGTGTCCCATTTTCAAAAGTCGTGACACTCGGCAGGAATCAGCAGTATAATTTAACAATAACGTGTATGAAATCTCATAGTTATAGCTTCGCAAACATTTTCAGGAGAAGTGAAAAACTATCCTTGTTTAAGTTTGAACCGCAATATCAAAAGGTAAGAAAGTTACAATATTTTCCATTCTGAACTTTGTGACATTACATGCAAGATGCTCTCCCATATGTTGTGTACCCGGTACTAGTTTCTATGGAAAAGATTTATTCCACAAAAAAAAAACAGAAAAAGGGTAATTTATGTAATCATACAGTACACATCATATGGGAAATAATCTTGCATGTGACATCACATAATTAAAAATGTACAAAAATCACAACTTTCTCACAATATCCTTTGATGAATTTTTGTCAAAAACCTTCACCAATATGTTTCTTTAATGCTTTTGCTTTAATTGAAACAACTGATCTCCAGGGCAGACTCTCGCATTACCATGCTCTGGAACCAGCATGACCATAATTAAACAGAAACAAATATTGACAGGGAGTCATCACTAACAAGGGTAGCAGTATACAAAGGAAAAAAGGCAGATTCATACCAGAGTACCTTTATAAGAACTTTCTTTTGATCAGAAAAATATGAAGTTTAATAAGCACATGCAATCTTTCAAAAATGAAAATATGCAAGCTTGAACCATAGTTTTCAAGAAAAAAGCAAACTATCCAGAAAACGTGGAAGTGAGATGGATAGATACATCACAGAAGTACATCAATTACTGTATACGCCATATATTTCGCGAGTCGGGTGCTATTTGTAAATTTAACAACACACAAAAATATGAATATGACATGCACGAGCACATGTACATGTACTAATAGTACTAGTACTCCACGATCACGAATTTAACCACTCACGAAATTGGCGGGCAGTCCTGATTCGTGAAAAGTTAGACTCGCGAAATAAATGGCGTATACAGTACTTCAATTCACTTACCAGTCTGATCACATTGTCACTGTGCTTTTCCAGGGCATTGGGCACATAGTCATGACCCTGCAATACAAACATAATAATCAATTCAACTTTTGAAGTGAAATATTTGGCAAGCATTTCTGAGTCACAGACATTTCCACAATTACATGCACTTTTTAATATAAACAAAATGCTTCTATTTTTAAAAAACTTTCCCACAAAAACAGCAAAACGAGCCAACTACAGAGTACAGGTATGTCCAAATAATAACACTGCTGACTTCATGAGATTTTGTTAGTTATAACTAAATGATAAACCGTAAACACGTATAAGTACAAAAACTACACAAGGGCTAACATAACATGCTGTCACCATTTTTTTCGCTGAGCCAACAATGTCAAGTGAGGGAGCAATAAACGTAAAACTAATTTGCTCACGATAAGGAACCTGGCAGGCTGTAAAATTTGTTCAGAAAAACTACATGAAATTGTGTTTTCTCAATTACTTCTTTCATTTTAACTTGTGAATTAGATCTAGAAACTGTAACTAGGAGATTTGCAAGTGATTTCATTTTTCTGTTGATTCATGGAATTTTTGTAATGACATTGTTTGCATCTGTACCTTTCACTGCAATGATAATGTCTGAACATTGCCACTGACATTGTCATTGTCATTAACATGGGCATATAGCCATTGCCATTGCCTTGGCTTTCATTGAAAATCATCGACATTGTCATTGCATGGCGCGTATAAACCAAAAAATCAGTCTCTGTAGGACGTTGGATCCGCTGAGATTGCATCTGGCTCCTCTGAACGCCCTATCGAGAGACTGAACATTACACCTGTACACTGTATGGCAATCGATGCGGGTCACCATTTTGAATATGAAAACGCTAATGCTAATGCATATATGTGAATAAGTAATTTCATGCATGCGCACATTTTTTTCTCGCTCGTTTGCTGTGTGCTATTTTTTTTTCCATCAAACCGATTGACGATTTAAATATTCATAGACAACAACTCGGCGAACAATCTGATTGGTCAAATTTATGTCAGACTCGAGTAGATCAAGAATGTCTGCGATAAACGTGTGATCGGCGGAAAGTAAGTCTTTAGTTTTCACCTTTTGATTTTCTCGGGCAGAATTTATAAATGTATAATATAGATCTAATTTTGATTGAAGTAGATTTGTTGCATCATAGCTTGAAAGATGTTAAAATGTTACTTTTTAGACGAAGTAGGCCTAGCTATGATATTTATCTCAAAATCTGTTTTCCCATAGACTTTGCACTAATCGGGTAACTTTGGTGGAAACCTTGTATTTGCTTGTAGTACATTGTAAGAACCCTGCCATTGTGCGTTCGGGGAGGATGTACCGTCTCTATTCCGGGGGTATGTCCAAAAATGTCATTTCGATTAAAGAATGCCCCGAATGAGATGGTTATTCCTGTCTAGCCTAGGCGCGTACTGCCAAACAGGTGAAAAAAGCATTCATAGTTAAGTTTTTGATTCATGGATACTTTACTTTATAGGATAGCAGCTCAATTTACAACAGTCTACAAAAGGAAATGACAGACCAAGCCAGGTCACTGAAAAAATATTGTGAAACTACACAGGCCTGCACATAATCAGCATCAACATACAAACAGCAGATGGCTAACCCCGATTAGAGCATATGGGACAAGACGCATAAATGCAAATAGTTACACAAGCCTTGAACAAGATTCACAGCTTATGAAAACATCTTACCCGGATTGTACCATGGGAATGGATTTTGAATAGCCTTGGGCCCAAAATGCATCGGATAATGGAAGCCATTTGACGCTTTATTTCTTTCTGTGACTGTGAAGAACAGGACCAGAGAAGTCACTCGCGCTAGTCGCTCGTCTATCAGTCACGCACTGCAAGTGTAATTTTGTATTCCGGTCAATTCGGCAAAGATGAGATTCTGCGGGCGCCGTGCGTGGAGAGCCTGGCTGGAGAAATCAATCCACCAGGAGGTGGGGGTTGCATGCACTCCCTGATCCTACCGTCACCACTCCCGTCCCTTCCAAATAAAATATTTTTGCTGAGAAGTAAAGAGCAAGCGTCCCTTTTGCCCCATTCATAATTGTTGATATGTGAACATGTAATTTATCATACATTTACTACATACATGAAACAACTTTTCAAGATGCAACCACGCCCCCCCGGCCCCCAACACACAATCTGTACGTTCTCTCCCCTATAATTCACCTGTGCAGGGGCGGATCCAGGGGGGGGGGGGGGGGGGGCGGCGAGTCGGCAGCGGCCCCCCTTTTGAAGCCTTTTACACCTATTCCATTTCTTGAGCAATTGGTTTGGGACCAACTAACCCTCTAGTACAGACTGACAGAACCATGCATGCATGGCCATGTTTCTCAACAGGAGGGAAAGCTCGTGTCTGCCCC
This sequence comes from Arbacia lixula, assembly GCA_963669155.1. NCBI lineage: Eukaryota > Metazoa > Echinodermata > Echinoidea > Arbacioida > Arbaciidae > Arbacia > Arbacia lixula. Next base: position 21,471,341 of record OZ022588.1, read on the forward strand.
CCCACCCCTTTTCACAAATCCTGGATCCGTCCCTGCTATGTCATTCTGACATAAAGCTTATTTTATGTTTTTATCAATAAATTTGTGACATAAGCAAATTACAAAAGCTACATTTCACTGTTTGCATGCTTTTATTTGTTCTCTAATGTATCTTTGTTTTTTCAATTTTTGAAATTCAACTCGTCAAGCCATGAAAATGCCAAAATCAATCAATTGAATTGATTACAAAGACAAATAACTAGGTATTTGTGAATTGCATGAAAGAAGACACTGTCCACAAAATATCCTGAATGAGCCAAATTTGGAGTATCGATCATCTTGCAAAAATGGTGTGGCATTACAAAATGTTGCAATGTTGATCTCAAAAGTTGTGCAAGACTTCACCAAGAAAAATGTCATGAAATCTTGCAGTGATATGGTTTTGAGGTTTCAGAATGATAGCCCGAAATATTCAAGGAGGGGATGGGGATGTCCTGATTATGCCCCCCCCCCTCCCCCAGCCTGATTAGGGTTAAGGCTAAAAGAGACAGTAATTCGCAAGAGCCATTAGCTATTATAAGCACTTGCAGGTAGTCATTGCAATATTTAGTTTGTGCATAGATTATGTCTATTATCCTGCTAATTTCTACCTTTGATGATGTCACAAGGGGAATCTTGAGTTGGAGGATAATTTGGAGGTGGGGCTTATCGGTGCTGAGAAAAAATATAGACAAATTATTTTAAAATATAGGACAAATATTTCAATTGAACAGTTAGTGATTTTGTTATATACATATTAAGTTGCATCAACAGAAGTCAACATACATTTTGATGACAGGGGCCCTTTCATGGTTGTGGGCTGGAAATATTCATTTTTTTTATTCAGTAAATAGAACAAATAGATGCTGCTCTGATATGAACATGATTTAACTATATGCCTGCAGTAGTGCAGTGATCTCATAACAATGCTATTTTCCCTTGGCCTGCAACCTTGTGATAATTGATTTGAAATCACCTAGTGCCGAAAGTTTTAACCATGTACCATAGAACAGTCTCTAATTGTATCGTAGAAAGCTCTCAAGCCAGGCCAGATAAAAAATGATTTTGACACCTGCAGTAAAAGCAGCTATTTCTTCACTTGAATGCTTACAAACATCATCTTACACAACATGAGGTTTTCTATACCAGGCCTTCCACCTCCTCCTTTTCTCGGTCCTTCTGATTTTTTTTCTTCACAGAAATAGCAGTGCCCTTGGTCACATAAAATGACTACATCCATATCAGTCATCACATGAAATAACCCAAACATGACAACAAATTATCAAAATGTCAAATGTTTTATTGATACATGTATTTCACAACTTGTTTTGACTGTACACACCATACCAGTAAAATGATACTTACAAGCTTTAACTTGCAACATAAAAATGATTTTGGCACAAAGGTATTAACAATAATCAAAGTGATTCACTTGTTTCAGCAGAGTTTCCATAAAACAAATAAATTCACATTTTCTAGTCATACCAAAATCATAAATAACATCTTTGCAACATGAACAGTAGTAAAAAAAAAAAAAATGTTATCCGTCATTACCACATTGGGCTTCACAGTGGCAGTTCTCTTACTGCCAAGGACAACCTAAAACAAAATATATCTTTGCCAAATCCCGCAAAAGGGAAAACAAAAATATGGTGTCTTGAGACTGACCAGGCAAAATGTTAGTGTTGAAAATTCAGGCAAAATATTGAGAATATATCCTACCACCTCTGCATCTTGGGTCACACAATCAATCTAAACACAGCCGATCATAATCCTGCCACCATATCTTGGACATCGCAAAAGGTGCTTTATTGACAATGCTACATCTTAGGAGGAGCTAAGTAATAGTGATTGGATGATGGAATATTTGACATATTTAACAAGGTACAGTAAATTTTCCAGCTAACATTTTTTTTCCTTTTCTGTGACAATTTGAAAAATCAGACTATTGTAAGCTCATGGAATATGGCAAGCTTTGTATGTAATAGCAATGATGAAAAGCAATGTCACACATGTATACAACCAACACTTTTCAAGATAAAATCTAGTACAAAAGATTCAACAAAGGAATTTATCAATTTGGAGGTTTCTAGAAAACCCTTCCCTTTGACAGTGCTTGAAATGCAATATAAATACAGTCATGTCCAACACACCTACTGGACTATGATTGCTGTCACTTTTAATAAATAAACAAAAATGACAAATCCCCATTATCTACCAGTAAATGGAATGATACCATATTGTCATTCAATCACACACATACCACTTAACAATTCTATGGGTGGATTTTCCCTAATTCTTTAATTGCAACTCTGTGCGAAAATGTTATGTCACAGAACTGACTTTCCATCCAAAATAAAAACGAAGCTACAATGCTTAAGAACACTTGAACATATACAAAGGATATCCAAAATACTAGAATTATCAAGGTTTTCTTTCTCCTCCGATGAAATAATATGAATCCACAAAAACTAGATTATTGATTCAACATAACTGATTTTGTTCTCGAAATTACTATGGTATATTGAGTTTGTCTACATGATAATTACAGCAAATGATTGAAATTACCATCTGTTGTGATTCTGTGACAGCATCAGATTATATATTTTGCGCCCCATAAAATACGTCTACATTTAGTACGCGGTCTAAGTTGTGTTGTGAATACAGGCCTATATGTACGGATTATTCCACACATGTTTCTCAAGGAAAGTAAACAAATTGCAACAAGGTAAATGCAATCAACATTTTGCAGCAAAGCCATTTAAAAGCAAGATAGAAGTATAACATGTATGCACAATAAGCTGATCTTTATACTGCTAAGAGGTGTGACTGTGGAGCCACATCACTTCACTCATACCAAGTTTGTCTCTCTCCTGCTTCATGTACTAATCAATAGACAAAAAACAGGTTTTTCATGATGTAGAAAACTCCCCTAATGAAATTTACACATAAAAGCTTCACACACACAAAGATCCTGTAATATAAATAGTAGAATTATCCGACTGTCTACTCATTACGAACTTACGAACATTATGCAAAAAAACATTGACATGGGCAACACATGAGCCCTTGTTATTTCACAATAATACAAACATGAGAACTCAATAAAAGAACATTGGCCGTAGAGTAAGTTTCACAATAATACAAACATGAGAACTCAATGAAAGAACATTAGCTGTGGAGTTAGTTTCACAATAGTACCATCATAAAATCTCAATAAATGAACATTGGCCTCGGAGTAAGTTTGGAGTTGGTGAGGGAGCACATGCTTAATCATTGACAGACCATGGCTGATGTCCTCTACCCAGGCCATAGAGAGGGGGTGGTGGTAGCCTGGGGTTCATCATCTGATCCCCAAGCAGCAGATCAAACCCATCAGGTTGGGGCAGAACAGGGTTGGCGAGTCCCTGGTGAGGGGGAAACAAGGGTGGCACCAGGCCGATACCAGGGACGAAATCTACCCCACCAGGAGGCCCTAGCATACTAGGAGGGGTAAGGGTATTCATCCGGAGGGGCACGGTCCTATTCGGCATCGGGGGCATGCTGGGGACCAATGGAGGCATGCTGGACATTAGACTTGGTGGCAGCGATGGTACTGTTTGGAAGACATCCGGGAAGCCTGGCAACATCTTGGGAGCTTGCGGCTGTCCGTGCCCCTGGTGTGCAGGCCTGGCGGGGGAGGAAGAGGGAGGGTTGAGGGGTGGTGGCGGGAAGGCAAACAGATTATTAGACGGCGGCAGCAGTGGTGTCTTCAAGTCACTACCAATGGTATCGTGTCTGTTTGGGCTGGGGACAAAGGCAGGGGAGTTTGGATTCAGGCCTGTCATCATCTCAGAGAATGTCTTCCCCACCACTGGGGGAGCCACCTTCTGAGACAGGGCACCTCGACCGATACCCCTCTGTCCTGGTGGAAGGCCTCCTGTGGACTTGCGCTGGAGAGGGGAGATGGTGGCAGTCTGTTTCTGGCCCACAGCAGTTCTCTCAGAGATGTGTCTCCTCTGCTCAGGTCCTCTAGCCGGCTGGGTGTGGCTGTCTCTAGATGCAGGCTCAAAGGCTGGAGTGGTCTCTGTGAAGGCAGCACGAGGCGAGCTGAAGACGTCATCGGGCGTGGCCGGCGTCAGAGGGATGGAGGAATTCAAAGACGTTCCCTCAAGTTGGGTTGAGAGCTCACCTGCATTAAAAACAAAATGGCAAATCTAATCTTTGGAAGAAGACAAACAGATATCCACAAATTCCCCCTTCTACATTGATCAAAACAACTTGCAGCAAAATATTCCTACCTCAAGCACAACTTGATATTACTAATAGAAACATGACAGAGGTTATTTGGTAAAGAGCATCAGACCTATTTGAGCTTATATGATGTGATAAATATTCAGCTTTAAAAATGGAAAACATATTTACTGTGCATCAATTCTAGTGCAATTCAAATGCCACGCACTTCATGAATATGCTTTCTATGATAGTTGCATCTGGATTAAATTGATAATCTTCTATACTCAGGACATTGGTTTGGTTGAAAATGGACCCATGAATTCCTTAGTTATTGTTAAAAATATGATGCTGGAAAAAATTGCAAGTTTTGGCAATTTTTGAAAATGTTCATCCCGTTAGCCTCTCAGAGAGGCTTTACCTGAATTTTTTCAGCCGACCTCAATCAAGTTCACTGACCTTTGACATTTGAGAGATTTTACCCAAACTATCATAAGCCTACCTCCATGTAGTGATCCATCTGTGAACCACATTTGGCTGGAATAAGATAATTTGATTTGTATAAATTGTAAAAAAGATCAATTTGGAGGTAATTTGCAAATTTCAATGACCTTTGACTGTTAACCTTAGAGGGATTTTACATTGAATGCCATCAGTATACCTTCATGTTTGTATTTGTGAATTCAAATTTTGGGCAAAGTTCATTGACCTTTGCACTCAGTCAGAATTCACCCCAAATTTACACAGTTCACTGGTTTCAGGACTTACACACAGGTACACACTGCTACACACACACAAGTTTGAAGCAAATCTACTGAACGTTCCTAAAGATGTTGCATAAATGGTTTGGGGATGGACACACAACCACAAAATAAAATAACTACCACATGCGAGTGACTAACCGATGGATCTGGGTGTGATGCTGGAGCTAGTCCCAACAGTGATGCACCTGTCTCTCTTCTCCTCAATCTCCTTCATTAGCCTCTCAATATGCATCACCTCATCCACGTTGCCCACTCCAGAGTTACTCATCAGGTCCTTCAAGATTCTCTCCCTGGATTCAGGAAAAGCACAAAACAACAGACATACTATGCGCATGTTATGCATACAAGCCAGCAATTTTGGAACATGATTGGATATTTGGATATGCTTATGGTCATACAGGGTAGACTGCCGTAGACAGGGCGGAGAGGATTATCAGTCTTGTCAGAACTAAATATGTACTGTGGATAAGAAATGTCAAACAGCATGAACGACAGGCTAACAGAGATTGACATGACACCAGGGCCAAGCTGCATATAGGTTTTCAATTATTGTAATTTACAATCAATGGTTAATAACCATGGCAACATTTGTAATAAAAAGAGCTCATTGGCTATTACTGTGGTAGTTACCATTGATGATAAGTTACAATAATTCTCCCTATCGCATATAGCTCTCCAAATCTGAACGCGCGTGGCGCTCTAATTTTTTTACCTTTATTTCTTGGGATATGAACTTCCGGTTCACAAACATTTTATAGCCATTGTCTTGCTTTTGTCTTTTTGTCTTGTCTTGTCTTGTCTTATCTTATCTTGTCTTATTTTGTTTTGTCTTGTCTTGTCTTGTTTTGTCTTGTCTTTTCATTGTTTCATTAGTCCATCCACAATCAATGTTGAGGTAGGCAAAAACATCGCCGTGAGTGATTGGTGGAATTCTTTTCAAGTCCTTCGTCCATGTAACAACCCTTTCAGTCTAAGATTACAAGGTTTACGAGTGTAGAAATTACAGAATCTGTGTGTGAATTGAATACGTACCACACTCTTACCGAAAGTATACCTAACAAGAGCAATCGATCAGGTATCAGTATCGCGAAATTATATCGCTCGATATCGGCTATAGGCTATAGATTGACATGACACCAGGGCCAAGCTGCATATAGTTTTTTAATTATTGTAAATTACCATCAATGGTTAATTACCATGACAACATTTGCAATAAAAAGAGCACATTGGCTATTACTGTGGTAGTTACCATTGATGATAAGTTACAATAATTCTCCCTATCGCATATAGCTCTCCAAATGTGAACGTATGTGGCGCTCTAATTTGTTTGCCTTTAATTCTTGAGATATGAACTTCCAGTCCACAAACATTCTATAGCCATCGTCTTGCTTGTGTCTTTTCATTCTTTCATTAGTCCATCCACAATCAATGTTGAGGTAGGCAAGAACATCGCCGTCAGTGATTGGTGGAATTTTTTTCAAGTCCTTCGTCCATGTAACAACCCTTTCATTTTAAGATTACAAGGTTTACGAGGGTTGAAATTACAGAATCTGTGTGTGAATTGAATACGTACCACACTCTTACCGAAAGTATACCTAACAAGAGCAATCGATCAGATATCAGTATCGCAAAATGATATTGCTTGATATCGGCTATAGGCTAACAGAGATTGACATGACACCAGGGCCAAGCTGCATATAGTTTTTTAATTATTGTAATTTACCATCAATGGTTAATTACCATGGCAACATTTGCAATAAAAAGAGCACATTGGCTATTACTGTGGTAGTTACCATTGATGATGAGTTACAATAGTTGAAAACCTACATACAACATGGCCCTGTATTGTGACAGAGGAGGAATGAGCGAACCTCTTAGCCTTCAGGACGTCGTACATCTTCGTCAGTTCTGCTGGATCCAGCTGTGGTTCCAAGCTGCCTGACTCACTGCTGAGGCTGCCTCGACTCATGCTGTCACTGTCATCCTAACACACACAACAGACAAACATAGATGTTAAAGGGAAAGTCCACCCTGAAGTTCAGTTAAAGGGCATATACTGGACTGGGAAGACAAAAAAAAAGCCTTCAAAAGGTGACCGTGAGCAATCTTCTTGCCAATGGTCTTCAATTCATGTATTGTTCATTTTAGAAACTTGCTGGAAGTTATTTGCCCTGAAATGATCCACATTTGGAGTAATCAGTGATTAAATCACAAATCCTCAAAATGTTTGGCATGATTTAATCACAGATTTAATCACTGATTTAATCACTGATTACTCCAAATGTGGATCATTTGAGGGTAAATAACTTTCAGCAAGTTTCTAAAATGGACAATGCATGAATTTAAGACCATTGGCAAGAAGATTGCTCACAATCACCCTTTTGAAGGATTTTTTGTCTTCCCAGACGTATAATACGTTTAAGCCTTCGAGTCCTCCTTTGCCTCAGTATTTTAGCAACACTATACTGCTCTACTTTGACAAACGGAAGCAACGATCAAGATACTTTTCTTGAAATTTAGCAAAATGTATCTGTCACTTGCATTGGCATCAGTGCAACACCACATCATGTTAGATTGGATATCTCTTAGCACAATGAATATTTCTTCTCTAGATTGTGTCTGTATGTAGGGAATGCTGGGTACAAGCTACTAGTACAATAACCCAAATGTGAGTGAGTTGTCACTTACGTCAAAGCAGGGCATTACAGAACTTTGTACTGTAATTGATCCCAGAAGATAACCAACACAAGACAGAGCTCTTACCTCGAGAGCAGGCATTTCATCAGCCAGTGCCTGTAGCTCCAGAATGACCTCATCTTTCTGCCTCCCAGATACCTGCACCAAGGAGGCAACCCTGCAAGGACAGACAATGTAACAACTACAATAGTCTCTCACAACAACCAACTCTACATATCCCAATTAAAAGGTTACTAAATTAGAAAAATAAGTTTCCACTAATCTATGTAAAATAATCCACTAAAAACGAATTTCACATTCGTTTGCCGCAATAAAGTCTCATTTTGACGAAAATTTGAAAAAAACGCAGTGCCACGCCTCCAGTGACTTATGAGAAGTCAAAATTCCATAGATTGTACGCAAGTCAACAATAGACCATTTTCGCAATGTTGCACAACTTTCCCCCTAACTGCATAGTAACGCGTTATTGCATTAACCTGTATCTTGTCATTCAGATTCAATGGATGGAATGCACTTTGAATCTATTAGTTGTTGCTACTCAGACAAACCTCGGACAAGCTTTGGGGTTCCCATTGGTAAAGTATTGTTTGAATTGCGTGAATAAAACATTTTATTTACCCCGTTGGCATTTATGGCATTTTGACTTCTCATATGTCACTGGAGGAGTGCATTTATTCAAATTTTCGTCAAAATGAGACTTTATTGCGGCAAACGAATATGAAATTCGTTTTAAGTGGATAATTTTACATAGATTAGTGGGAACTTATTTTTCTTTAACTATAAAATATCACTGTATGTGTTGCTATCAGCTTTTCAGACAAATTTAGTGACCTGTATACTTCCAGTCTTGTAGTCCGGCAAATAGGGTTTTGTGTTGGTGCTAGGAACCGCTTACTTTATGTGTTACTTTCACTGTGATTGTTTAAAGCAAAATAAAGGTCATATGATCTCTAAATCTCCAAATTGGCAATGCAATAACAAGGATAAAATCACATTTTTGCTCTTTATATTGGCACAATTATTGCTCTAAATTGTATGTTTTTCACATGTTAATCTACAATATAATTTTTAATGTAAATCTTGACACACAATCAAAATAGTTGCCAATTCAAACAAGGCATTAGCAATATTGTGTCTCGCCCACTTGCGAAAATAACCAGAAATATCGCGATCTCCGTTGCTACGCAAAAGAAAACTGAAACAAACAAATAAGCAACTTTAAACAGACAACATCAAAATCAGGTGCAAAATAGTGACTTTGAATAAATTTGCATAAATGTGCATGAGTAATGTTTGCCTAAATCTACATCAGTAATGCTCACACATGCTCACACAATTCTGTGCACAAGTTAGGAAGCCTTCACCAAGAGTCTTGCAAGTAAACTTTAATGTATGACCTCAAATGACCTTTGACCTTATCATGTGACCTCTTACAGCACAATAACATGCAGGTGCCCCCAGTGCATCCATCATCCAAGTTTGATTGCCATTGTAGCAACATGTGATGAGTTATGTGTGATAAGAGAGTCTTGCAAGTAAACTTTAACATATAACCTCAAATGACCTTTGACCTTATCCTGTGACCTCCAACGGTACCATAACATGAAGGTACCCCCAGTGCATCTATGACCCAAGTTAGGTTGTAATCCAAGCAACCTATGTGAAGTTATTTGTCAAAAGAGAGTCTTGCAGGTAAACTTTAACGTATGACCTCAAATGACCTTTGACCTTATCCTGTGACCTCCAACAGCACCATAACATGTAGGTACCCCCAGTGCATCTATGACCCAAGTTAGGTTGTAATCCAAGCAACCCATGTGAAGTTATTTGTCAAAAGAGAGTCTTGCAGGTAAACTTTAACGTATGACCTCAAATGACCTTTGACCTTATCCTGTGACCTCCAACGCCACCATAACATGAAGGTACCCCCAGTGCATCTATGACCCAAGTTAGGTTGTAATCCAAGCAACCCATGTGAAGTTATTTGTCAAAAGAGAGTCTTGCAGGTAAACTTTAACGTATGACCTCAAATGACCTTTGACCTTATCCTGTGACCTCCAACGGTACCATAACATGAAGGTACCCCCAGTGCATCTATGACCCAAGTTAGGTTGTAATCCAAGCAACCTATGTGAAGTTATTTGTCAAAAGAGAGTCTTGCAGGTAAACTTTAACGTATGACCTCAAATGACCTTTGACCTTATCCTGTGACCTCCAACAGCACCATAACATGTAGGTACCCCCAGTGCATCTATGACCCAAGTTAGGTTGTAATCCAAGCAACCCATGTGAAGTTATTTGTCAAAAGAGAGTCTTGCAGGTAAACTTTAACGTATGACCTCAAATGACCTTTGACCTTATCCTGTGACCTCCAACGCCACCATAACATGAAGGTACCCCCAGTGCATCTATGACCCAAGTTAGGTTGTAATCCAAGCAACCCATGTGAAGTTATTTGTCAAAAGAGAGTCTTGCAGGTAAACTTTAACGTATGACCTCAAATGACCTTTGACCTTATCCTGTGACCTCCAACGGTACCATAACATGAAGGTACCCCCAGTGCATCTATGACCCAAGTTAGGTTGTAATCCAAGCAACCCATGTGAAGTTATTTGTCAAAAGAGAGTCTTGCAGGTAAACTTTAACGTATGACCTCAAATGACCTTTGACCTTATCCTGTGACCTCCAACGGTACCATAACATGAAGGTACCCCCAGTGCATCTATGACCCAAGTTAGGTTGTAATCCAAGCAACCCATGTGAAGTTATTTGTCAAAAGAGAGTCTTGCAGGTAAACTTTAACGTATGACCTCAAATGACCTTTGACCTTATCCTGTGACCTCCAACAGCACCATAACATGAAGGTACCCCCAGTGCATCTATGACCCAAGTTAGGTTGTAATCCAAGCAACCCATGTGAAGTTATTTGTCAAAAGAGAGTCTTGCAGGTAAACTTTAACGTATGACCTCAAATGACCTTTGACCTTATCCTGTGACCTCCAACAGCACCATAACATGAAGGTACCCCCAGTGCATCTATGACCCAAGTTAGGTTGTAATCCAAGCAACCTATGTGAAGTTATTTGTCAAAAGAGAGTCTTGCATGTAAACTTTAACGTATGACCTCAAATGACCTTTGACCTTATCCTGTGACCTCCAACGCCACCATAACATGAAGGTACCCCCACTGCATCTATGACCCAAGTTAGGTTGGAATCCAAGCAACCCTTGTGAAGTTATGGATCATAAGAGTCTTGCAGGTAAACTTTAACATTTGTGACGGACGACGGACGACGGACGGACGACGGACGGACGACGGACGGACGGACGCCATTTGGATCCCTTAGTCTCGCCTTCACCTCCGGTGGGCGAGACAAAAACAAATGATGATCAGTTTTGCTCAAAAAAAGCTTTCATTTCGATTGAGCTAATGAGAGTTGACTCGTTACGGCATGATTGTTACCTGGTGATGAGGAAGAGCTGAAGCCTGGTTGGGTTAAGCTTGGAGAGGGGCACACCTTGGCTGCATGACACAGGGAAGAAGCAGAGCAGAGACAGACATTAACGACCATCAACATGACATCACTCATTCCTTATTCTTTAGCCACATTAACCTCTTTGCTACAATTTGTTAAGACCTGCTCTCACTGCCTAAAACAGTTTCCATGGAAAATCAGATCAATCAACTAATGTTCTTTTTTCCCTTTTTCTAGTTTAACATATCTATTTTTAGGTGGTCTGCCATGCCATGGCAGATCACCTCTTGTGTTTGTCCGAATTTTCTTTCTTTATTATTAGGTGGTCTGCCATGCAGATCACCTCTTGTTTTCGTCCGAATTTTCTTTCTTTCTTATTATTATTATTATTTATTTATTTATTTATTTTTATTCCAAAATTTTGTGGCATGGATATCTCAACAACCCATTAGCCATTTTTCATCAAATCTTCATCATGCTTGGGTATATACGTGAACATGTTCCAGCAACATTTTCAAGGTCATGACGTCATCGTGACGTCATCTACGAGCAGTTTAATGAAAATCTTTTATCTCATGTAGCTCTAGAACCAATTATTTATAGCTAATGAAAATTGACATGCATCAATTTAATGATAATTAAATTAATTTCGATAAATAAAAACGCGCGCGTACGCGTACGTTAGTGCAAAACCGCGCGCGCAAAATTTTAAAATGCTCCAAATCAACTCAAAATTGTTTTGCATATGTTTCAGGCCATTTCTAGCATTTCAAAAATTTCCGCGCGTGCGCGCGCGTTCGCGCGTTTTTCCGTGCGTAACGCAAACAAAACGTCAAAATTCCGTTTTTTTACTGGATTCATGTTACTGACACTACATACAACACATCCTGTCATTTTGAGCCATTTCCATGCAATAACAAGGTCGTGCGGGTGCGTCAAAGTTCAAAGTCTGCGCGTGCGTCAATACGTTTTTGTGTGCAAATATTGCAAAAAACATGACTACCTTCAATCGGCCATAGTTCTTGAGAGTGGCCGGTGACCCCCAATTTTTTTTTAATATTTGGAAAGAATATGAAATGTAGATGTCATTTCATGTGTCATTTTACCGGTAAGTACATGGTGACGTCATCATATTGCCATATGAATCGAAAAATTGAATTTTTAATCATGACGTCTTGAATTTTTTTACCCGCTTTTGCATATCTCAGTAATCCTTTGTCAATTTTCTCCCAAATTTCACTATGATGTAGCCGAGACCTTCTTCTATACATACTTATTATTTATTTGTCATTCAGATGATGTCTTCATGGTGTAAATTCCGTTATACGCATTAGTGTCATAATCGGGCGCATGTACGTGTTATGTCAATGGAAGGGGTATTTATGAAATGACATGACGACCTTCTAGGAGCTGTATCTCGCTGATGTTTCAATCTGTTACTCTGAAACCTTAGTATGTTGTAGCTGAGTCTACGAGCTTTCCGGAACGTCTTTCCATTTTTTAATCACATGTCGGAATCATGGTGAAATTTCAGCTTGAATATCGATTTCATTCTAGCCCCTGCTAGGCATTGCGTGTTAAGTGAATGGGAAGATGTGTGGCTCAATGGGTAAGGCGATGTTTTATGAATGTGCATTTACCAACCCATGTCAGTGCATGAATTTGCCAATGCAGACCACCTTATACTTGTCCACAAGTATGTCTCGTTTATTTATTTATTTTTATTCCAAATTGTTGTGGCATTGATATCTCAACAATGCATGGGCCATGTTTCATCAAATGTTCATCATGTATGGACATATATGTGAACATGGTCCAGCAACATTTTCAAGGTCATGACGTCATCGTGACGTCATATACGAGCAGTTTAATGAAAACCTATTACCTCATGTAGCTCTAGAACCAATCATTTATAGCTAATGAAAATTGACATGCATAAATTTAATAATAATACAATTAATTTCAATAAATAAAAACGCGCGCGTACGCGTACGTTAGTGCAAAAACGCGCGCGCAAAATTTTAAAATGCTCCAAATCAACTCAAAATTGTTTTGCATGTGTTTTAGGTCATTTCAAGCATCTCAAAATTTTCCGCGCGTGCGCGCGCGTTCGCGCGTTTTTTCGTGCGTAACGCGTACGCAGCCTCAAAATTCCATTTTTTTACTGGTTTCATATCTCTGACACTACAAACAACACATCCTGCAATTTTGAGCAATTTCCATGCAATAACAAGGTCGTGCAGGTACGTCAAAGTTGAAAGTCTGCGCGTGCGTCAATACGTTTTTGTGTGCAAATATTGCAAAAAACATGACTGTCTTCAATCGGCCATAGCTCTTCAGAATGGCCGGTGACACCCAATTTTCTTTTTAAATTTGGAAAGAATATGAAATGTAGATGTCATTTCATGTGTCATTTTACCGGTAAGTACATCATGACGTCATCATATTGCCATATAAATAGAAAAGATGAATTTTCAATTATGACGTCATGAATTTTTTTACCCGCTTTTGCATATCTCAGTAATCCTTGGTCAATTTTCTCCCAAATTTCACTATGTTGTAGCTGAGACCTTCACCTATAAATAATTTTGTTCATTTGTCAATTTGATAACGTCTTCATGGTGTAAATAACATTATACGCATTGGTGTCATAATCGGACGCATGTACGTGTTATGTCAATGGAAGGGGTATTTATGAAATGACATGACGACCTACTAGGAGCTATATCTCGCTGATGTTTGAATCTGTTACTCTGAAATTTTAGTATGATGTAGCTCAGTCGACTAGCTTTCGGAATCGTCCGGTCCACTTTTATATCAGATGTCGGGATCATGGTGAAATTTCAGCTTGAATATCGATTTATTAATCGATGTTTTATGAACGTGCCTTTACCAGCCCATGCCTGTGCATGAATTTGCCAATGCAGACCACCTTATACTTGTCCACAAGTATGTCTCGTTTAGAAATAAGAGTTTTTTCTTTATTTATCATCAAAGAGAGATCGCTTTACACTTGAACATTATAAGCATTCTATTGCCTAAATATGGCAGTGCAGTAAAGGCAGCAATAAGTGATGCACATTCATTGTAATAAATTTGCAATGATCTTAAAATCAAAAGCGCTCAGGACCCGTGATCCCAGCAAGACAGTTCTGCCGTCCAGATGGGCCCATCATCTGAACACGAGTGAACTATTCACTATCTATGCCATGCCCAAGTCACTATTGTAATCTAGATTCAAGCCTACATCACAATAGTCACATCATCATAGTTTTCGTTTTGCACTTATACTTAACTCTGCAGTTGCTTTCAAATACCACGCCTCTAAATGACTAAAAGGCTCCTGAATAGATCAAATCACATGCATTAACTCTTTGTTCTCTTGACTATCAACCCTCATACCTCCCCCCCCCCCCCCTTCCATGCACGTACGCACATGCAAACACACACACACACACACACACACACACACACACACACACACAAATCACAATGCACGTGTATTCGCTGACCTGGCCAAGCTTGCAGACAATTCTTCGTGCACTAGTTCCTCCACGATGACCTCCCCCAGCTGCCCAGCCTCCCGCTCAATCTAGGTCAGACAAGGCCAAAAAAAACAATAACAATATAATGTTGAAGGCACAGTTTAAATCAAAGGCTAAAATGGACTCAGCTTAACAATCGCCATTGTATGCCTTCCTGCTCTCGTCCCCCAACACAAAGTCATGAGTCACATCGCAATAAAGTCACAGACATTATTCAGTTTTAGTGCATTCCCTTCTTCCCAAAATACAGAACTTCATTTTACACTTGATACTTCCAATGGGGAGAAGGGGAGAGGGAGCATGCATGACACTTTGCACAAGTTTATATAGTCGAGTCAATAGGAAAGTATCCAATTCCTTATTGGTGACTCTATGTGCAAACAGGTGGCGATGGATCGCATAACAGACATGCCCTACTTTGACAAAAGGAAGCAAGTGACAAATTGCCCAAATCCGGGTTATTTTTGCCTTAGGTTGTACCCAGAGTTCCATGCATACATACATACTGCAAGATATTCAATCCAACATGATGTGGTGTTACACTGATGCCAATGTAAGTGACAGACACATTTAGCTCATTTACGAGAAAAGTCTATTTTCTTAGTTGCTTCCTTTTGTCAAAGTAGGGCAGAGGTGTGTTTCATTCCTTTTATTTATCCATGTACACAGAGCTGAGAATGCTGCTTGAAAGCTGGATAGAAGCTTCTTCTGACAGCATACTAGAGAGTTTGGATTGAAGACTTGACTTACCATGTCAAACAGAGCTCTTTCATCTTGAGAGTCAGACCAGATCAGGTGAGCAATGTCCACACTGGTGACATACTGGCCTTGACCACTGAAGGAGATCAGGTGGAGTGTCTGACCAGTAATGAGCTCTACCCTGGAAGCAGGAGAGTGAAAGGAAACAATTGGGTCAAGCCTGGGTCAAACCATAGAAGTTCTCAAAAAAATTCCTACCCCGTCCTGACAAAATTGTTAATTGGACGGTGGTTGGGGAAGAACTTTGACCAATAATTTCTAGAACCTGATTCTAGTTCGTTCATAAACAGTTCTCAGAATGTTCATCTCGCCTTTATTCCGTCTGCACTTCACTAGTGTCAAGTTCAGATCATTAATGTGGAAATGGACAATTGGACTGTGATGAAAATATAATATTTCTTGCCAATTTTCTGCAAAGTTCATTGTCCTTATGTCTCAGTCTGATTTTACCCTGATTGTACACAATTCATTGGTTTCATAAATTACTTACAGGAACAAAGTTTGAAGCGAATCTTTTAAACAGCTCTTGAATGTTGTTTAGAACTAGAAGACTGAACAGTGGATATGATGAAACCACTTTGGTACTCTAAACATGATATAATCATTTGACTGTTTTACAAATAGACAAGGCCTACTTTTTGACGGTCCATGGGTCCTGGTTGCTGTCTTCAATCCCTTCCTCTAGTTCACTCAGCTCGGCAGCCATCTTCTCAATCTGGTCTCCCTCTTCCTTCAGGGCAGCGGGCAGCTGGCCCACTCCTGGGTGTGGAGAGGAAACGCGGCATGAAGGGGCAGGCTTGGCACCATTACCTCATTAAATTGATTGCAATTGAAATACAACATCAGTGATATGAATCACTTCCATAGACTTCTGTTTCATGGAATGCCCTTATAATACATGGCAATGTGTTTGTGCAAATCCTGATAAGGGGAAATTATTTAGAAAATAATTCATGTTATTCTATTATTGACCACCGATTGGCTGAATTTGATCATGTGTCAGCAAGACAAAACTGTATGCTTCCCATTGATGTTATTTGGCCAGTCCACATAATGCAGATACTGACTTAATGTTTCACTTGTTACATTTTGCACCCAACTGAACCAGAGGAAAGCATCTATATCTACTTCACGTAAAAACATATATCAACATGTCTTCAAATATTTCATTGTACCCAAAATTTCTGTATCATAGCATGCAATTCTCCCTATCGCATATATCTCTCTGAATCTGAACGCTTGTGGCCCTCTAATTTTTTTACCTTTAATTCTTGGGATATGAACTTCCGGTCCACGAACATTCTATAGCTATCGTCTTGCTTGTGTCTTTTCATTCTTTCATTAGTCCACCCACAATCAATGTTGAGGTCGGCAAGAACATCGCCGTGAGTGATTGGTGGTATTTTTTCAAGTCCTTCGTCCATGTAACAACCCTTCCATTTTAATATTACAAGGTTTACGAGGGTCAAAATTACAGATTCTGTGCGTTATTGCATGAATTGAATACGTACCAAACTCTTACTGGAAGTTTACGTCCCAAGAGCAATCGATCAGGTATAGGTATCACGAGGTGATATCGCTTGATATCGCCTATATGCGATAGAGAGAATTGATTTCATGTTCCATTAATCAACCTGTAATCGGTAAATCGGTAATCGGTAAACGCACCAGAAGATGCACCCTTTTTGTCCCTGGACCCATCACCAGAGGCTGTGACTCTGTGGCCCTCTCCGGCCGGCTGCTCTGGCTGGGGTGTCTGGTGTTCCCTCTCGATGCCACGCCCAATGATCCGCTCCACCTCCGTGGACTCGTCAGGCCAGTGGTAGGTGAGGGAGGGGTCGTCCTCAGGCACAGGCAGACCGATCCCAGTCAGCATCTGAAGACTGACCTCAGCTGGCTGCTGCTGCTGCTGCTGCTGCAGGCAAACATGAGAAGATTTCATAGCCCATGCTCTATGCTTCAGAGTACTCTATGTTTCTTTCTCATGCGGCTTAAGGTTTGACTGATAGCAACAAATTCGCACCCCAAAACACAATTGCACCATGAACTTAAGAACTTTTTCCTTTCAAGTTTAGACAATATCCAGGTGAACAAGAAACATCAAAACCTAATTCATTGAATATAACAAATGTGAAAGTATGTATACAGCACTATGCAAATGGTATCTTGTTATGCAGACAAAATTTCAAAGGGTCCCTTTTAAATTTTGATAGCGTAAAAAAAGATTCTTTCATCTCAAATTTGTGAGTAGATCATTATTCAATTTGTATTTGTGTTCTACAATACGTAGTGACTATTTCTATTTTTGTTATAGCGTTCAGCCTATCTGTGTGTGTGTGTGTGTGTGTGTGTGTGTGTGTGTGTGTGTGTGTGTGTGTGTGAATGGGGGGGGGGGGTGGAAGGGATCTGCACCCCTCCCCTCACCAGCTGTGAGATGGCCAAATCTAACCCAGCCTTTTTGAGAGTGAACACTCACCATAGAGGCCTGCTGCGCTCCCAAAGGCGTGTCGTCTGACTGTTTCTTGTCTGAGAAGCGAGCCAGCCCTTCAGACACCAGTAGATCGTTGATATGGATGTCCTCCTCTGTGGACGTGTCACATAGAAGCAGTGACACCACCGACTTCTGCAGCTGCAGGACAGTGTCCGCAGAAGAGGAGAGAAGAGAAAGAGAGATATTAAATGGTTTTACTACCAAATAGTCATGATACATCATAATACATGGAATTGCATTGTCACTGCTTCAGGAGAAAGAATGAACTTGTCTCCCAACTCATATTGTGGACACCTACACATGGACAGAGATGCAAGGGAAGGCCAGCAGAAACTTTCATTGACACATGAATGGAGGACACTGGTCTGGGTGTTAATGACCTTGGGAGGGCAATGCTTGATAGAAAGGGCTGGTCCATCATAACATGAGAAACCGCAAGGACAGCTTAAGTAACGTAAAGAAAGTAAAGCATATAAAGTAAGTAAATTAAAGTAAGCATATAGTTAAGGAACTCAAAGAAATAGCAATAAAAGGTTATGAAGTATAGTGCCAAGTGAGGTGTTTTCTTCATAATCTGCATCTATACATATAATTCTACAGTTCATTCCATAATGAATTATCATAATTTTGAAAATATATCATTTAGAGTTCAATATATATATCATTGAAGAATCCAAGTATGATTTCAACCTTTTCAGCATGTTGCTAAGTTGAAGATTTTGTAATCGGATGACCCTTATTTTGCTTTGAAAAATAACTATGAAGGTAATACATATAACTGAAGGCTTCAAATGAATTCATCTTGTGCAGAAATGTATGCTTATTATCTTTTATATCTTATATCCAAAGTCACAGCTCAACACTACGTATCTGTGGTACTAGGTCCCAATTAGGTTAAAACATACTTGTCACTAGAAGGGAACTTTTCTGTTTTGTTTGTCTATTGAGAGAAAAAAAATCAAACATGAATTATAACATACTTGTCACTAGAAGGAAACTTTATGTTCTGTTTGTCTATTGAGAGAAAAAAAATCAAACATGAATTAAATTGAATGTTTACAGCATACCTTATCTTCCACACGGAGTGCCAGCAAGGGTTTGTTAAAGGAGACCTCCAGTAGCTTGTCCCTGGTTTCATTCCTCCAAGCACCCTGGGGAATAATTACAGAATAGTATGGAGGTTCATACAAGAGAAGAAGTATTGACAAGGATCAAAGGAGGGTGGAGATGTTTTAATATGTAGAGAGAACTTTTAACGGACATGAAAATACCACTTGCAATGAGGAGAAGGATATTAGACCAATGCATTTTAACAACATTGAATTGGACATAATATACTACGGTTTAAAACTGTGGCTCCTTCCCTTTCTTCCCTTTCACTTTCCCTATGCCAATTCCTTTGAGCTGTAGTATATGTCGCCTGTCAAGAGTTGGACCACTCTCATGAGACCATAGAATAATGCAGCTCTCACCCCTTCTGGCTCGATCCCGGCAAGTTTAGCATCAATGGCCTGGATGCGCAGCTTCATGAAACACGACCTAAGGAAACAAGAGAGACCACGTCAGCACAATGATTTTCCACACATTTTTCACGGAGGTCAAGATGCATCAGAGATATCGCATCAAAATGTATCATAAATCAGCTCAACAAAGACAATAAAGCTGCACTACATTTAAATTCGCACCACAGTTACATGATAGTTTGGAATCTTCAGTTAGCTTTAAAAGGTACAGCTTAGACATTGCAAGAAAAGTTCAATCATCATCAATAACACAACCAACAAGGTAAAACTGGAAGTAAACACATGGTGGATGTACACCAAGATGTGTGTACATTACGAACAACTTAAAGGTCGATTGACGGTAACCTGCTCTTGGGTGCCAAATCAGATTCTCAATGATTTTGATTTTCTAGCTTAAGTTGAAATCTGATCTTTGTAGATTAAAATCCATGTTGTTAACAAGCATTTGAATAAAAAGTTTATAATTGGTCAAATTTGATTAGGTTTGTAGGAAATTCACTCCCACTATGACAACAGGAACAAATTGGGGTATCTCATTTAGCACAAGAACAGGTCACCAGTCGAGCGTAGCTTGCGCACATCTTGGTGAAACGGTCCCTGCTTGCACCATTATGCCAATACATAACTGTGTAAAACAAGTAGGGAAATCCATGACGCAGCCAATGTAGATTTGGCATCAAAAGGACATTAAACATCCATTAATAATAAATAATGAGTTATACAGCCCATTCCAAGTTAAAAACTTACTTGACAATAAATACTTCTAGTCTTGCATTTCAAAATTGAAAACTTACTTGAGAAGTCGGAGTGAGCTCTTTGGGACCCGGAGTGAGGTACCATAGTCCACATACAAAACCTAAATAAAGGCAATCATACCCACAAACATGAGTGACAGATACAAATATGATAAGATGAACAGATACTGTAAAATAACTTGTGCATAATCAAACAATGTTTCACATGGCAGAACACAACTGCTTATTTATTGCAAGTTACAATTTCTGCTTCTGTTACCTTAGATTCAAACAAGTTACCAATGCTTTTTGGTACAACCTCTATGTCATCATGCTTTATGATTTGAATAGATTTTAACTATACAATTGATCTCTCATTAAAGTGTGTGTTGAATGGATGACGTCAAATTCAAGTTCATCATCACAATATTTATATATACCACTCTTTTTTAAATTTCTTTTTTTTTTTTAAATACAGATTTCAATAAAGAAAGATAAGGGGACATAAAGAAAAGCTACATGTGAGGTACCATACTCCAAATGCTTGAATTTTGCCATTCACATTGAAATGGCCTAATGGAATATGATATCAATTGCAATCTATGTTATAAAAAAATCAGCATACAACAAAGCATCAGACCACACGTTTTAAGATGTTAAACTCATGACATCGAGACACATTTAGATATTGATGCTTTCCTCCAAATCACCTGCGTTCGAAAATTTCCCCCGGGAAACGCAACTCCTGTATCAAGCAGTATGTCGTCTAGCTAAACGACTCAATGGGAAACAATTTTTTTTCCCCCAGCAGGTGATAAATACCACACTAGTCTAATTAATATTATGGTGATGTAATTTAAACAAGACAGGCCTATATACTGTATCCTACCTCCACAAGGTCCATGTTGGGCACGCCTGTGATGAGACCGCGGTGCCAGTTGTTGTCCTCGTGATACAGAGCACAGCAGATCTGGTTGACAGCTATCATTGCGTCGGGCATTAAGTACTTCTCACCCTCGGGGTAGGCATACACTGACCTGAGTCACATACATGAGATAATGGTTAAGGGCCTATCTCACAGACACAGATGTTGCCGTGACTGAGGTAACTACCGTAAATTTTGGCGTACAAGACGCAACGGCATATAAGACACACCCCAACACAAAGATCGTTCTTTGTGTACTAGCGCCAGCTTGTGGCCAGAGCTGATAACAGAATCAATGGCAGTCTCCATCAAACAGAGTTTTCTGGTTTAAGCCTTTTGATCAGCGGTTTCTTTGAGTTGTCTCACAGACAAATGCTACTCCTGGGGCTTTTTTTTAGTTCCGGTTAAGTATGCTGGTGATGTGATTGAGATCGTATTACTGGTACAACAATTGTATCGGGCTATCAAAGCCATCTACTTTTCTTGATGTCACAACAATGCATAGTCCTATACATGTGTATACGTGTTGGTGTGAAAGAACCAATTTTTGCTAACGCCATGTATAAGACGCACCCGGACTTTGGTGTGATTTTCAAGGGGAAAACAGATTGCGTCTTATAGACTGAAAAATACGGTAATTGGTAGCAGCAGTCGCGCCAACTTACTAGACTGAAAAATGGCATGCGCTCTCATCAAGGCGACATCACCGTCTTTTTCCTGTCTTTATATACCTAGATCTACAAATCCGTCTATCATACGCTCTTCTCCTGAGTCTCCTTGGTCTCAAGCAGGTTTCCGAGCATCTCCCCTGCAGGGGCAATGTTAGTCTTCACTATGTTGTGGGGAGGTCTCCAAGGGTTGCTGGAGACTGGAAAAAGTCTCCCCCCCCCCCCCAAATTGAACACATTAAAAGTAAGATTTCAGTTCTGTTATTTGGAGGGAAGTTCTTGTGCAATATTTTCTTCCCATGAGTTTTACATGTACAAAATTTTATTTTGTTGACAGGCAAAAGGGCTACCCTCTTTTTAAGAGCACTATCATCGCCACTATCAATGCGGTCACTTCTGACTATCCTCATCTTCTCCTTCCTCATCAGTAAAGGATAGCCCACACATTCCCTCCAGCTTACTCGAGTTGATTCATCAGGTTCTCCAGCACGACGCTTTAGCCATCATAATCATCATTATAAACCTAATCTCTATAATCCTATTACCTAATTCGATGAGAGCCATGAACTAGATTTAACCATACTAGCTGTAGTACCGCATTTGCATTAAAAAAAAAATGGTAAATAGTACCGTTACTAGCATAAAAATAGAAGGGTAGCCCACAAGTTCCCTAAAGCTTACTCGAGTTGATTCATCAGGGTCTCCAACGCAACATTCTGTTCCCTGTCCTTGAGTTGGATGCTGATCTTGTCTGGGGTGTAGACGGTTGAGATGTAGATGGGGAAGTACTCGTTGAGTGGTGGAATTTTGGCAGCTGGGTAAGAGTAGCCATATCCAATGGCATCCTGAGGTATTGATTTTGAGATGGTCTGGGAAAGCAGAGAAAGGAAAGGACTGGTGTAAGTGATATTCTTGATCAGACATCAAAACAGACTTACAGATTTGACCCCTGACCTATCAATCCCTAAATCAAATCACTTGTTTACCAGCTCATACATTAGCAATGTACATGGACCAGGCTTGATGAGCTTTGGTCTGACATTTCTTGAGTTATCGGATAGACAAGATAATCCAAACACATCAATAAGGCACAGAGGCCATGATTTCGGGATATCCAAATAAACTTCTGACAAGTACGGGACAACATTTAGTGTCTAGATGAGAGTTTGGGTGAGCAGTTGCAAATCCCATCAATTACTAATCATATCTGACTTTCAAAACAATTCCAGAAAAACTGCTACTCTATTTGATTTGTGTGTATGACTTATAAAAAGAAAAATGAAATGATACCACCATGTGGGTGTGAAAGGGTTAAAACAGGGGGAGGGGGGGACATACATGTAGGAAGCGGGTAATCACTATGATAGCTACTTACACTGTAGAGTGAAGCAGTGAACGGCAGCCTCTGGTCTTGGGCATGGAGGTAGACTTGGTCTTCATGTAATGGAGGAATGAAGGACAGAAAACAAGCATGTCACTCACATAATGCCATATCATTGCATCCCACCAATATAACATTCATCTCCAGCAATGTCATTGGATAAGAGCACAACATCCAAATTCTGTAACAACCGTGTATCATGCATAGTGTGCAAAATATATAATTATTATTATTATTGTGACACTATGTGACAATAAATGTAAGTTACAATTGATCATAGACATAAACTCGTATGGTGTTGTATGCTGTCACACGTTGCACAGCCATTGTCTTTTTTGTGGAATTAATTGTTCATGATAATGCTTTTTGGGGGCTTTGTTAATGAACAGGGTGGGTTATTTTGTAGTGACAAGTATTTCTTATGCACAAAAAAACATCCGGTGAATATCATACAGGTGTGCTGTGCCCCTTAAACTACCATTTTACAGTATAGATACAAAACAAACTGAATACAAACTTAAGGATAGAGGACATAGAGGACAGAGTTAACTGAATATAATCCTTACTTTGGTCCTTGTAGACAACCTTGATCGTGTCTGGGTTTGCAAGCACGAGTGAGTTGACATCATTAACTCCAAAATCTTGGTAAGGCAGAGCCGATTTGTGGAATTTCTGAAGGCAAATATAACAGACATTCATGATTAATACAGGCAAGACAGGGTAGGTTTGTCGTCCAATAGAAGGAGCTCTTGTAAGTAGTGACTGACACAGAATGTTAGCCTAGGTACTAGGCTGTGAGGTGCATGGGCACAACCCAGTCTGTTAACAACCATGTCTGGTAACACAGACTATGCCCCAATCCCATCCTCGCCTGAGGAAAAGGGGTGGTGCTCCTAAATCTTTCCATGCACACATTTTGGAATACCAATCTTCAAAACTCTAATTTGCATAAATTTCAATGAAGTCATTAAAAAAAAATTAAGAAGGGAGTTAGAAGGAATAAAAGGGAGTGATTTTTTCAGAATACCATTTTGGAGAAAATCTAGAGTTAGAATATTATTTCTCTTAAGTGAGCATTTGGGAATACCACCCTAGTATCCAAAATGCAAGAAACAAAGCAAGGAAGAGAGCCAGACAGCCCTGTGGGACTACATGCATGGCATAGGCATAACGACAACAAGAGGAATATAGAGGGTGACGTCATTTGAGCATATTGTCACTTCCACTTGTTCTAAACTAAGTGAGGAGAGCAGGCAGCGGTCATCACAGCTGGGCCTCTCATTGGGAGCGCCCGACACTAGCTCGCTAGACAATATCGGACCAGTAAACCTAGAGTGATTTTGTTTAGAACCAGTTGTCATGACAACATGTTCATTATGACGATACCACTTTGGTACTCTATACGTCACCTGGTAGGCATCAGCTAGGTCCTGGAGGAGCACGCCGGTAGGATGGGCCAGGAGGACATTCCTCACATTAGCCTTGGCCCGGTCCAGGATATCATTAGACCCTGCGGGCTCAGACACTGCAGGGGACTTCTTCCTTTCTTGCTCTGGAAACAGAGAGAGGGGTCAAACATTGACATAGTACAGGAGAGCTCAGTTTGGATATCGTGCAACCTAATTTTGTCATTAATTACAGAAACCAAATTTGCACCAGGTTGTCTATTGACAGGGTACAGTAGAGCTCAGTTTGGATATTGTGTAAACTAATGTTGTCATTTGACCACAAAAACCATTGTTTTTTAAAAATATCTTTATAACTCTGAAAATACACACTGAGCTTAAGTTGGAGTTTACTAATAAAGAAAATGTACTTTGCTGTTTACTTGTATGTACTATTCATGGAAATAATACACCATGCTTTTACCTGGGGCTGGTGCTTTAGATGGGACGAACGTTCTGGCATCAAAGAGCTTCCAGTCGCTGTTCTTCTTCTGCCTCTCAATAGCCACGATATTAGGGATGGCAGAGACCAGCTCCACCACGCTGTAGAAGCCAATGGAGAACAGAGGGAGCTCCTTCCCCGTCAAGGCCTGCACAAGTCAAAAGAAATGAGATGTCACACTCACACATACACCAGACAGAACTTGGGGAATTTATACTCCATCAGACAGGCTTACTATCGAATGTGTGCACGCATACTAAAAAGTTATTGACACCCGTGTTGTAGCTGATAGCTGTGGTGCGAGATCAAAATTGTTTTTGCAATTGTTTTTTTGTGATTTTCGAGCCACAAAATTGCTTTAACATTACATATCTACCTTACTAAACCCTACCCTAACACTATACTAGTCCATATTTAAACCTAACCTAATTCTGTAAGTTTTATTTTTTAAGCTTTTAATTTATCAAATAAACCATAAAAATTAATCGAAATGAGGAAAATCGCTGTCCGATGAAGTATAAAATACCCTAATTTTACATCACAGAACGCGAAGACCTCCACAGTAGCTGGATTGCTGGTTTGTGTTTACCTTATATTTTGAAGGTAGACTAGCAGCAAAAACTCCATCAGGACTTTCTTCCAAGATCTGTGGAAAAGAAGAAAAAGAGGATGGGGTGACATTTCAAATTACATGTAAATAGAACCCTGATAGAGAATAAGGAAAAGCACTTGAGTGGACAAATGATATATTTGTTTTGTTTAGTTCTATGCAGTAGTACCAGTAGTTAACTTTGCATTTATTCCATCTCTATCCAGATGTACTACGCTTCTTACAGCTGACTGTTGATATTGTCATTGCATATGTCATGTGATTCAAATTATGTCATGCATTTCACATGCATATTTGCAGAAATGGACTGGGGATGGACAACATAAAGTCTAATACCTCTGGCTTCTTTGCAATGGAGGCAAATCTGCTTATTTGATTAGTCCTTTGAGGTTTATTCAAGGGAACTTTCTGACAGACCTTTATCTTTTAATCGGCTTGTAAAAGAAAGAAAACGTATGATGGCTTTTCATTAAAGCTCACATCGCAACAATGAGTGATACTTGATATTTTTTTCTGTTTACAGGCATCAACTCGGGCACAACCCAAATACATAGATTCCATTATAATTTTCATCTACAGTTAGAGAGGCAATTTTACAAATGTTGCTTTAGCTTGAGAAATCATTTTCTATTGTTAAACAGTCTGTTTAAATGTCATACCTGCTGGATCTCACAGCAGAGTTGTTTATCGATCACATCAGTGCCGCGGGGCGGTGATCCCGAACCAGACCGCTCGGACCGATTCCTTTCCCTCGGACTGGTCTTTGGTTCTGCAGACTCTATGCGGGACCTGGCGTCACCAGGCCCACCGGGGCTAGTCACAGGCCTCCTGGCTCTCCCTGGGACCCGGGCAGACCCAGCCTTCTGGGGGGACTGGAACGGCACTGACTTTCTGGCTGTTTTCAGGATATCAATTTGTATGAAATTATTTATATTAAAAAAGAATATATTAGCCCATTAGGTCTACATTCATTATTTATTATTTATCATTATTATTTATATTAAGTAAAAATATATTAGCCCATTAGGTCTATATTCTACATTCACACAAGAAATATTTCCTCGCTACAGGGAGGTGTTTACCCTTAACATATCAAATAAACTGCTGCTCTATGGGATTTGTGCGAATTGCTTGTGAAAAAGAGCACATGTGACACTCAAACAGTTAAAGCATTTCTAGACAGATAACATCTTGCTTCGATTATGATCATAATGTGCTGCATATGTACTGCCAAAGACTGGCACCATACTACTTATGTTGCACAATTTCTTATTCTTCTCTCATTACACTGTAAACTATTTTTTAAAGAGACTATCCAAATTTGAGTCCAATAGTGTACACTACAGCTCAAAGGAATTGGCATAGGGAAAGGAAAAGAGAAGAAAGGGAAGGAGCCGCATTTTTAAACCGCGGTATATTTTGTCCAGTTCAGCATGAAACACGATGCTTTAGCCTAAAAAGCACCGTATTTCATGCTGAACTGGACAAAATATACCGCAGTTTAAAACTTCAGCTCTGTCCCTTTCTTCCCTTTCCCTCTGCCAATTCCTTTGAGCTGTAGTGTAGCTCAGCAAGATAACATCAATCTTAAAGTAAGAAGTGAACTGCCGATTACTCTTCCGACATGGCTTGCCCTGATCCACTATGTTTCAGGCTTCTACAATTCATTTCATTTCAGGAGCACTGATATTTTTTTTTTATATTTACACCCTCAGTCCCATACAGTATGTGCAAAAAATGTGTCAAAGGGCTTTTCTTGGCTAATTTTCTTGGCTAATTAGACCCACAAACCTGAAAATGTAGCCAACATCTTTCCAAGATATTTACACTTCAGTACTAAAATACTGTGGAAGATAGGATAACAATCTTTTTTGGTTCTCAGGCGGATAAACTCTTGGTACCCATGGCCATGCTATGTTTTTTGTGATTGTCTCGTGTGAAAACATTATGTCACAGCCTATGGCTGTACTGTGTGGAGCCCTGTCCGAGTATTGACCGAGTATTATTTTTCCAAATGAACATATGGGAGACATTAGTCATAGCTCTTTATCTAATGAAGTATACAATCAAACGAAATTTAAAAAACTCAAAACAATTGGACAGAAAAACTGAAGTATCAAATTATATGAATTCCTTTCTAGTTGCATTACCATCTGGCACAGGAAGAACTTTTGCTCGGACACTGGTGTTATCCAGTCCTTCCATCAACGGTTTTGGCGCTGTTCTTGAATTTTTTGAGGCCAGGAGTGAAGGAATTTCTTTGAGTTTTGTTCCTTTAGGAAAGTTTTCATTGCTATATATTCTAAACTTCTCTTCCCCAAGATACTCTACACTGATGACTGAAGACAAAGACTTCACTAGGTCAGTCAATCCTGAGAATCCAAGCTTAGCATAATCAATACCAAATCCAAACTTCCTGGTAAAAATGGAATCAAACTGCGAATTGAGGATGCCATTGGGATGTGACGTGAGCAAAGAAGTCAGCTGTGTGCGAAGGAATGCAGGGCTCGAGGATTGAATTGTTGCTATGTGAGATTGGGGACGGCCACCCCCTGTGTTCCCTGGGTAGGAGTTGGACCTCCTCCCCACTGGCCCCGATCCATATCCTCCTGGTCTCGGGTACGGGGCCTGATACGACCTGCTGCTACTGCTGCTGTACGACCGCCCGGGCCCCGAACCACCCGCCGAGTATCCCCCTCGCCAGCTTCCCCGCGTTCGAACCTGTCTCTCCAATGCATTCCTTTTTTTCAAACACTTCCGGACATCGACATTCTGTCTTGAAACCAAACTTTGAATATGTTTTGTTGTTTTATCGGCAACTCCTCGAAAAACGGCATGTCCACGCTCCCAGTGGCAAGTCGCTACATCTTGCAAGCTCTCCACTAAATCTGAGGGGGAGTTGAACCCAAGCTCGCGGTACGGTATGCCGTAACCCTGGGCCTCGAGAAAGTCTCGCTCGATCTCACCAGCCGTGAGTCCGATAGGTGCTGAGAGCAGCAAGGCCCGTACAACTATCTTCACTTCTTTCTCAATCTTGGCCTTGTCTGACATGATGTTCGCTCATCAGACACCGATACGTAGTCTAAACAAATATTTCTTAGCACTCTAACTTCAATCTTGAATACTGTAGAGGTCTACCGCCGGTACATTTTCCTTAAGATTTTATCCCGTAGAAACGTTGCTTGACCCCGGACCCGGAAAGATATGTGCGGTTCGTGCATAAGCGCATGCCTACACTGCCGGTAAATACAAAGTTGTGCGTGGATATCGAAAACACCACGTGAAAAACATGAAAATGTTGTTGACAGTGGATTGTCAAACCATAATGCGCGCGCAAAGGACAAACATAGCCTGGGCTTGGTGGTGACTGTCCCTGACATGCCAGATAGTATTCCCCTCTTTGGGATCTGTTGTATTACTTGGAGAAAATGCAAATATGACACGGAAAGAATAATAGCCAAATTATACATTAAGTCGGGGGATATTCTGCTTTTTTTTTTTTTTTTTTTTTTTTTTTTTTATTTTTTACATCATTCGAAAACTGCGCTGATAGCCTTCACGGATTCTAAGTGGGGACTTAATTATGAGTAAAAACTTAGTCGAGTTATCATTTAAATTTTGGAAGTACATTATATTACCTTGACTTATAAGTTTTGACCACTCTGGCCCATAATCTTATCAGTTAAATTGCTTGTCCTGTCATTACTACCAAGTTTGGTGAAGTTAGATTGGTCAAATATTTTCTGAGCTATCACGAAATGTTTTAAACGGTGAAATATCCTTTATATAACCCATAGACGTTGTTCTGGGAAATGAGGATGATGGATCGGATTACACAAAAAAATGCAGATAGTATACCCTGATAGATTTTGTTTGTATAAAATGTGTACATCACAAACAGAAACACACTTCCATACATATACCTAAAATTAACGAATCTCTATGCTTTTAGCCTCGCCTCCAAGAAATTCTTCGGATCATGATTCCTGTCGCAATATCATCACAGGCATTAACAAGCAAAGCCCGAGTATTAGCTTAAAACTGATTTTTATTTTCATCGGAGGGGGAAGGGGGGGGGGGGGATCATGCATGCACCCATCCCAAACTCTGAAACAAAGAATGCTTGGATACCATTGTTTTTAGTGACGATGAATCCGTGTATTAGAGAATAACTATATACCCCCACATATCAGAAAAAAAAACATTGAAAGAATGTTGACACCATATGGTCTCTATCAACGGATCCCGGCTTCACTGCCATTGTTTCCATGACTACAATATGGCACTTCTTAACGACTTCCCCCACTAATTGCCTGGTGACGCGTTATTACATTCACCTGTTCATGATTCAGTTTCAATAGATGGGACGCACTCTGAATTTATTTTGTGTTGCTACTCGGACAACCCTCGGACAAGCTTTGCGGTTACTAGTAACGTATTGTTTTAACGATGTGAATAAAATTTGCATACATAACGAAAATGGTGTATTCACCAGAGTGTTCCCCTATACCGGATCACCTCCCATCCCCTCCCCCCTTCATCTCCCCCACCCCCTCCCCCACCCCCTCCCCCACCCCTATCCCAACCGCAGATCGAGGGACCTGTCTACGCCACCGAATAAGTACAGTCATGTATAGATAATTCTTGTAATTTTCAAACCTTCCAGATAATAGGCTTATCTAATATTTTTTTCTTACCTTTCTCCTTCTTTAGTCCTCTCTATTCCTTCCTAATTTCCTCTTCCAATATTTTCCTCTTTCTTCTTCTCTCATTTCCTCTTTCCAGGACACATTCCTTACCTCTTATTTATTTTCTCCTTCCCTCCTTCCATCTCTGTATTTCCTTCCTAATTCTCTCTTCCAGTAATATTTTCACTTACCCTTTCTACTCCTGTATCCTCCTTTCCCCCTTTCTTCGATCTTCACTCCTTCCCTCTATTGAGGACACATCTCTTTCACCCTCACTTTTTTTCTCTCCTTCCTCTTTCCAGGACACAACCCTCTAATCTCTCTGTCTTTCTCTCTGTCTCTCTCTGTCTCTCTCTCACTCTCTGTCTGTCTCTCTCTGTCTGTCTGTCTGTCTGTCTCTCTCTCTCTCTCTCTCTCTCTCTCTCTCTCTCTCTCTCTCTCTCTCTCTCTCTCTCTATTATCTTCAACTACCAAGCCCTTCAAATCTACATGAACATCGATGCAGCATTCAACTCAATAAAACATGATGAATATAGATCTTTGAATTATCAATTTGGGAAATATTTAATGATCTGAATTTTGAAAAATGTACATTGATTAAAAAAAGAGTAGTTCATTTGTTCTGGAATGCTAATCATGGTTCATTGTACTTCTATTTCAAACATTTGGCATTTAATCAATAAATTAATCATAAATAAATCATCAAAGTAACCTATGTACACTACTCCTCCAAATGTAGAGTCATTTCATGAAGCCTATAAATTATTGCCATTTTGCTGAATACGTCGCTTATGAGTGGCAGGAATACTGCTTATCATAACTTTCCATTTGTCTTGCTTACTTGCCACAGTACTCTGGCATGTTTGATACTGGAAGTGAAACTGCACAATGAATATAAGTTCTAAAGCACACCTTGTAGAAACTTAATTTGCTACTTAACAAAGAACATAAGCTTGAGAAGCTCTTAAAAAAGGTACATACATGTATATGTATAACTGTGGTTAATATATAAATATGGTCTGAATCAATATGGGATGGACAGTTGCCTAGGAGAAAATAACGCCCCAAAACATGACATTTAACCCTTGGCTCCGTGTAAAATGGTCGAGCCTAGAGGAATATTCCCCCTTGTTCAGGAATAGTAGCCCTTTCTCTTAAAGTCATGAATTAGCAGTGTACTCTAACGATGTCATGTACGAAATATCACCGTCAAAACTTTGCAAACTTTTTCAGAAAAGGCAATGTTTACATTTGAAACACCCCATTCATATCCCATATTGGCCGCCAATCCAAGATGCATTGATCAGCCGGCATTGCTCGCATCAACGCATGCAATGCGATGTGGACAGCAGTCTCCAGTCTCTAGGCAATAAGAACAGGTCGGTTTCAGACAATCTGTCCAAAACCTCTTTGAAATCTTGCAATCACCATTCTAATATTTCAAGGGAAGTTCTTCAACATTATTTTCTTCTATTTTCTGTGGTATTTAGATAATTTCACTTTTTGACCTGCAAAATGGCTACCCTAAATTTAATTCAATGATTACACGTTTCCACTCATTCAGTTGATAGTCTTACTGGGATTACTATGTCATTGTATTCTGCCCTTCTCTGACAAAAGGAATCAACTAACAAAAGTGACTTTTCTTGTAAATGAGCGAAATGTGTCTGTCACTTGAATCGGCATCAGTGCAACACTACATCATGTTAGATTGAATATCTTGCAGCAAGATGAATATTTCTTGTCCAGATTTTGGCTGTAGTAGGGAATGCTGGGTACAATCTAAGAATACCAATAACCCAGATTTGAGTGATTTGTCACTTGCTTCCTTTTGCCAGAGTAGAGCAGCATTGGAAAAGCAGCAAAATACATTACATAACATTTGGATGAATCATCATGGCCTGGAAAACCAGGGCCACCCTGAAGTGATAACTGTTTCTCTTTGACATGACAATTATACCATTGAATGATGTACAATACAGTGATGCATTTAAACATAATGTAATATGTAAGTGAAAGAAAAAAAAAACCCACACAAATGTCTCACATAGCCATACAACAACAATAAAGGTTTCAATACACGCCTTTATAGATACATGTCACATACAAACATCCCCCCCTATCTTGCCTACCCACCACCACTTTTTGATGGCCATAAATGATTATAGCAATCCACTTTTTATTTTCCCAAGCTGATTGATTTCTTAAAAGGTCAAAGTTAATAACATGTTTCACTATTCATTCTTTTGTAGTTAACTACACCAACACCCTTTCAACATTCAATATGCATTATGAACCTCCTGTATAACTGGATAATTATTTAGTGTTGAGGAAGAAAAGCAACACATACACATTGGGAGTGAACATTATAAGTAAAACATGATACCAATATAGTTTTCATATCCATTTAGCAGACATTACTAAATGATGTAAATTATTTGCACCAACTACTGTACACAAGCAACATACAGTAAGTAGTTTGTGAAATGTGAAACTTAAGTGTGACAGAGTATTCAAGTTATGTGTGAAATAACATATTACTTTGTACTTCGTGATGTTTATGTACAGTGAGGTTGTCAGTACAAGTGTGTGAGTGCATGAGACTGTAGTGTGTGTCAAACAGTAAGTTATTCATCCAAAACAAACATCAATTCAATTTATCAGTTTCTATATTTGGAGGGGAGTTATTTGATGGTGTTGTCTCAACATTATTGTATTAATTTACAAAATTTTGCCTTTTAGGCCTACAGGAGAGACACACCACCACTAATGCATTAAATTTGTTTATAATTCACTTGTTGACCTTTTATATGATATTTTATATGAAAATTCATTGGCAAGTCCAAAAGCATGACACTCTTTGAGTCTGTATTTTATAACACATTGTCATGTATGAAAGTCCATGGAAGAATGACATTGCATAATCTAATAGTGTACATTTTACATTGCACAATCCAACCCAATATTTTGACAACATATTACTGTATATTGAAATCAATGCACAGAGCATATTAAATACATTTTACATTCAAATATACATTTAGTATAACATCAAATCAAATAAAGTTACTTCTTGTTTTAACAAGACAGAAATGCAGCATATGTAAGTATACATATGTAATAATGATGGCAGATGATTAGGTATAACATTAATACATTTTAGTACATGTACAATGCAGTCTTTGTTATAATACTACATGTATGTATGTTACCTTTTGTTCACTGTATGACAGGCATATAATTCTTTTTGTTTCCAATATATTGAAACAGTTGCAAAAGCAGCGAGACACAAGATTTCACATAGTTGTCAGAAATGTATACACATAGATTTGAAGAACTTTCGCATGTATTTCACACTCTTGCATGGGTATTTATACATATTTGTCTCTGATTAATTAGAGTCACCAACAGTCTTCACTTCAAATTTGTAAGTGTTCAAATAATATCTACATACATTTATCAGCCATGTGCAATATTTCAGAAGTACGCAATACAGACAATTTCCTGTCCCCCTTTCAAAACATCTAATGTCAAGAAAAACATAACAACTGACATTACTTGCTGAGTATCAGGTGACATCAGCCTTCTGTTGGGAAGATTAAAGTGGAGGACTAAGAGTGTGCACATACAGACAGACATCCCATGAGTCTGTTTTGTACTGTTTATCATTAGAAATGTGTGCATAGAAATGGCAAGAACAAGCAAGTCCACACATAGTCATCATAGAGACATGTCATTTGATATTTTATAACAAGGAGCCTATAACTCCACAAGGTTCCCTTTTTTTGTATGAGGCTCCCCCTCATTTTGGAATATGTTATTTTTTTCTTTCATTCAAATGAACATATCTTTTTGATTTATATTTGCTATAGCTATTATACTTATCTTGATTATTTTTGTCTTTATCATGCAAACTTTAATTTTCATATTCTTGTATATTCTATGTAACATACACTCCAGCTCAAAGAAATTGGCAAGGGTAAAGGGAAAGGGAAGGAGCCACAGTTAAACAGCCACGCGGTATATTTTGTCCAGTTCAGCATGAAACACGATGCTTTAGCCTAAAAAGCAGCATGTTTCATGCTGTTCTGGACAAAATATGCCGCGGTTTAAAACTGCCGCCCTTTCCTTTTTTCCCTCTCCCTTTCCCTATGCCGATTCCTTTGAGCTCGAGTGTATGTGGAAAACAAATAAATTCAATTCATACAGTACAAAAATCAACATCTCGAAATACTATGTAGTTGTAAAACATGTTTACAATGTATCATAGTACATCTTCTGTTTGCATTCTGTTGTAAACTCCTGTCTATATGGATACTAAAAGTTAAATTTTGAAGATAATGTGAGCCCAAAGAAATACATCCATTTGGGTGGGGGTGAAGGGGTTGTTAAATCTGGAGGTGGTACATGTATTAATTTATATATACAATCATACAGTATGTTTTAAGCTGTGGGGTGTGGTCTCTCTCTCTCTTTGTCATCTTGTGCGCTGTTTAACCCCATCATATTCTGGACAAACACACTGTACACTTCTTCCTGCTGTTCTCTTGAAGGAATCACAAATTACCTGGTTTACATCTAGCCTTAGTTGTGAGTTCACTGTGTTTCAGACACAAGTAGTGAACACTTCAGTCTATAACTTCTACAGGCTTTTTATAAGCATGATGCGATACCAAAGTGACAACAATATTTACGGATTTTAAGCAACAACTATGCTAAATACCCTGGATTTGAACATTTATCAAATTTTGAAAGCTGTCGAGGTTGTGCACTTTAAAATTTGTATGATAGTTTCTTGTACATTTTCATATTCCCTGAGATCTTAAATTAATGAAAACATTTTGACAAATGTTTATGTACATTTTCATTTTTTGTGTTTAGTTTGGAATGGAAATATTCAACCTGAAGTTGTTTTAATATTGAAAAGGGGTAATACTAATAATCCTTTTTGATACACAAATTGCACAAACGTCATATTCTTTCAAAATCAAAACCATAAATGTATGTCTGTATGCCTAGTCCCTTCCTTTGTCTTTCTAGATATTGAACAATCTATGAGAAATTTGTTTTTCCAGTTTGCAACTATGCATCATTTTTTTTTTTACCAATATGTACAATCTGACATTGTTCATGCATACTGTAGGTAAGGCAATGATTGCTTCTGACTAGGATACAGCTGTTCATGCTTAAAATACTGTTTCTTAAATTTGTCCACAATTCAATAAGATCAACCATTGAAAAGAAGAACATCAGTTGCTCAAAGCAGGCATCAATTATTATACCTGTAACAATCCTTTGAGTATTCAATGAAATTTCATTTTTGAGCAATTTGGACCTGAATCTTTGTGCGTATCAGATCATCAAGTCAGAACAAAACAATCACATTGTACATCACACATGCCAACCCACAAGGTCTTTTCTGCAAGAAGCATCATGCATTATTAATGACACTGTGATGGTAGTTGCTAGTGGATTGACTAGTTTGATGCACAATGGGCATTGTTGTGTTTTGGTTGAATTATTCGATACTTCACAAACATTTGTACTTCAAGATTTATCAAAAAGTGATGATCTCATTAAAATTCAAAGGATTGTTACAAGAATAATCATTGATAATCACAAAAACCTGCTACCTCAAAAAATGACATTCATTGACGAACAGCTTGTAACTTTTTCTATTTTCCCCCAAGTTTCAACAAAATTAACAACTAGTACAACTCTCCTGATACTTTTCTTCTAAAAGTCACAGAATACTTTGAGCCTTACCATGGGACCATACAGCTACCAAGTGTTTCCATGGGTGTGAAAGAAACCTGTCATCCAAGAACAACAACAAACCCTAGCACAACATGAACAACTTTAAAGTAAATTTAGCTTACATGGTCTACTTCACTAAAATCAATATGTCAAATTGGATGAACAAATCAGATTATAAAGAAAATTGCTTACTACATTCATCCAATGTCATTAATATGTTTCTGAAACAATAGATTTCTTAGCACAGGGAACTGTTTTGAACAACTACATACGTTACACGAGGAACACATACTTGCACTCCTGGTCGCTCACATGATGGAACATACAGCGGACTGAACAGTGTGGTTGTCTTTCTTCACCACATCGCTCCCCTCCTCACTCACCGTAATGGCCTCGTTACCATAGCGACTGTACTTGACGGACACCGGCCCCGCCTCCGTCTCAGGCTTCTTGGGCGGGCGTCGGCCATACTCCTCCTGGAAGCGCCTTTGCTGATCCTGAAAAATCACCACGGAGGTGTCCCGGTAGCGCTCATGGATGAACTGACGCGACTCGGGGTCAACTGTCCGGCGCCTCACAAAGAACTGCGCCACCGTTCTTGATGTGGTAGCAATGAAAGAGGAAAGCTATTTCTGCACTCACAAGCTGGAAGAGAGAATACTTAGAGATGATAACATTGCCGTTCTTGTTTGGTGCAGCTGAGCTGATGCCACTTTTAACAGAGAATACTGGCAGATGGGCGGAGAGGAACTGTGATTGGATGATACAGTGCTGTTCTGTTTTAGTGCACAAAATTATCCAAGATTATCTGAGCAATCCAAGCAGGCAAAAACTAAATTCTACACTTATATGTTGTTGATGAACCGATGAGAGTGAACGGCAAGACGGGTCCTTGGTCAGACGGTAAGACCTGGCAGATTCTGCTGTTAAGGATGAAGTGAAGTCGGTGGCTCTGGAGATAAAGGGATGGAGAAAGGGCAAATATAATTAAGAGGATGGAAGATGGTTGAATAGGGAAGGGTTGCACTATTTCTATTGGAGAGACAGGCTGTCATTCAGAAGCCTGGATCTGGAGAAGGACAAGATAACACTGAAGTTTAATTTTCAAAAGTAAGAAAAAAAAAACAACAACATATGTCATACTAGCCATAGCGACAGTATTTTAGGTTCAAAACATGCTGATAAATATTGACGAACTCATCTTCACCGCCGGTCTTTTTGTTTTTTGTAAGTGTAACAGTATACAAATGATCTATAACCGTCTCATTCGAAGGAGCCAGATGCAATCTCAGTCACTGTATCCAACGTCCTACAGTCCACAGAGACTGACGTTTTGATCTACCAAAAATCAGTCTGACTCTGACTTCTGAGCCATAGCCACGAAATACAAATAGAGATTAGAGTCTAGCTGTCTTTATAGTTAGTCATGACTCAGAGTCATACTTAGATCGATTGGGTCTATGGCAGTATGGGAAGAAAACTCACACTTTCATGATGTAAATTTGAAAGATCAAGACGATGTTTGTCGGCTGCAATAGTTCGCATTCATGACGTCGACGCTGGTTGATACATCATCTCGAACGTACTGTGTATAAACATGTAAAGGTAAAATGCAAATGTATAGGAGAAGCTAGCGTAGCAAGCTGGCACTATACGGTGTCGTCAAAGTAACGCAAAAGGAAGGAGCGAATCGTATTATCCATGTTATCTGAAAAGAAAATTAATGTGCCAGGAAAGAGAATGTTCAGTCTTTGACGCAGAACTCACCACACAATACTTCACACTGATGTGAATCTAAATATGGTATCAATTCTCTTTAAGAAGTCATTGGAAGAAAATGCACCCCGAGAGAACTGGCAGATAGAAAGTATTTCGCCAAATTACCAAGAACTGCCCCCCGCCCCCCCCCCCCTCCTATATAAATGGCTGAGAGAAGTTTTGTCGTTCGCGACAAGAGATAAATAAAATTTGTTTGGTTGTACTTTAAAAATCTCACATGAAATGGTAAAAAGGATTGTTAAAATGGCATGAACAATTACCCTTCTGACTTTTAGAGTGACATTTTTTACTTTAAAATTTGCCCACTGAGGCATGACTACTTGGATTTATGTGATTTTTACATATAAGTTAGCCAAGTAAGGTAAGGAACAATTCTGCCAGATTTATTTGCCCAAAACCTCTTCGATAATAAGTTACGCTATTTTGCTTAGGGGGGACTTACTTCATTTTTTGTTGTGTTTATATACATGTATTTTCATCGCACAGTAAGTAATTTTGTAATATACATACTATTATACACCATCAGAAGTCAACATATATTTTGATGTGAGGGGACCTTTAAGTTGTCGGTACATTTGCTTTCATATTGGGCTGCCCCTCCCACCCCCGTCAAGTTGGTCGGTAAAATTCCCTAACGTGTGCCAGATTGATTGGCATGGCTTTCATAGAACTTACTTTGTTATAGGCCCATGCTAGCTGCTGTATAGTCCAATAATGATAATGATTGCATAATAGTCGAGAAGAGGTTTATACCACAGACAAATACAACAGTTATGAAATTCAGAAAAGAATAACATACTTAAACTTCTCTTCCTCATGTTTGAAAATATTTTAGTAGGCCTATAGGCCTAAAGGTGATATTCACAGAAAATCTCTAAATATGAAGATCTTCATCTACAGAAAGCTTATACCAGGGATGTGTTATGGAAGGATATGAAGCAATTTTCTTCCTTTGAACCCATGTGCCAAGCCGCTGAAAAGTTATGTGTTCTCAACAGGTGCTGTTCAGGTGTTTGAACAATTATGAACATGATTGTGTGGCAACGGCTTCTCAGAGAGAAGAAAAGAAATGTACAGTCTCATTTCGCTTGTCCCGTTCTGTTAATGGCACTAATACTTCCATGAACATAACAGGTATCAGCAAACACAAATAAACAAGTTTTTCAAGCGACATATCTCTGTTTCACGCAAACACACACAAACGCCGTTAATGATAATACACGGCTTAATATATCATTTTGAGAGTGGTTGAATCCCCCAAATGCACAAGTTGTCGGAAAGTGAAGAAATTGGTCAATTTTGTAAGTAATACAAATAGCTTTTATGTCCGATTTTTAATGATTCTTCAATACTTTTCGAAACAAAAGCAGAGTAAAGGATCTGTCATTATCTGCCGTTAACTTCCTTAAAGTTTGCAAACAAATTTGTCAAAAACAAAACGTCTACAGATAAATGGGAAATTAAAGAAATTTCTTTTCAAGTTAAAATCAGCTAAATGTCGGCTCGGCACATGGAACATCAAAGCATTGTCATGATTATGGAATTCTTTTGACATTCATGAGCACGCTTTAGAACCCATACAGATGTGTGCATATATTATGCTCGAGTTTCTACTCCTTCGTAACACCTCCCTGCTTATACTGAGCCATACAATGAGCTTGGAGGACATTCAAACAATATATCACTTCCGAAAAAGCGAAATTAGAGTGAAAACAATCACCTTGATCTATTTGACAAATTTGCCCTACTGTCATAAGAAACGGCCTTTAGGTTTGACGTAAGAAAAGGAAGGCGTTAAATGTGCATCACACATGCCAATCTGCAGCTTCTTTTCCGCCAGAAGCATCATGCATTATTAATGAAACTGTGATGGCAGTTGCTAGTGGATTAACAGGTGTGATACACAATGGTTGTTGTGAACATTTGTGTGTAGATTGCATTTAGTCTCTATAGCTGCGTGAAACATATCCCGGCTAAGTACACACAAACCCACTTTCCCTTAGGCGATTTCGGAGGTCAGGAGAGAGTCAATTTAGTGAAATTTGATTTTCATAAAACACAAAACTGAACACTTTCATGGCATGTTAGCTGCATAAATTGCTTTGATAACTCATTAAATTATAAAATAAACTATATTTATTTGATTATATTTTTTATAAGTATATACGTGATTATGTCACGAACGAATCAAGTGCGATTTTCTTACTCTCTTTTGAAGCAGACTGTTCGAAGATACCACATTTGAATTGATTACTTTTTGGATGCCACCTTCAGTCGCGAGAGCGAGCCCACGTTTTTTTTTTTAGTAAACAGAGACAAGCAATCGAGAGAAATGGCCAGGAAAAAGGTAAAATATTTCAAACACTTTCAATCAAGAGACATTTTTATCATTAGTGCATTATCATGTCAGCTACTTCTAATATTAGTTGAAAGTTTGGTTGAAGTAGACTCGTTACTACTCCGCACGGCCAATGTAACGTATAGCTCCCAGTCCCATTAGTTGCATATTGTGTAAGTGGCTGAGTATTAAACGCGCCCATTGATTTGATCGGGTCCGTGACTTACTTACTTACTTACTTACTTTACTTTAATCCAACGATGATTGTAGGACTTCGCCTGTTCATCGATCGTAGATTGAAACAGTTTCCTTGACTTATCACATTAACATGTATGTGGGTCAGGACAGTGTGTAAAATACATACAGCCTATACAGGCTCTTAAAGAAGATCATGATTATTAATCCAATATTTGTCAAGCCTATTTTTGAAAGAGTTCACAGAAGTTGCTGAGATTACACAATCAGGAAGACTATTCCACAAATCAACAACTCTGTTACTGAAGATTTGGTCACTCCAGCATTTTATTTTTAATAATATCACAGAAATCGGAAAAACATCACATTCTAGTGACAAGCTCACTCACACACCTCAGTCCTCACTGCTGTTTAAAAAAAAAGCAACAGAAAAAAATCAAGAAATTATCAATCAAAATTACCTCCACATGAGTCAAATTAAACTTGTGCAATTATTACTAGCTGATGCACTAAGAAAAGAGAGTCGTGAGAAAAGCATCAGAATTTACCAAAATGACAGATTTGTGCCGAGTTTTGGGGTGAGTATGAAGTTGCAGTATGATTCTTCGCATGTGCCATTGCACAGCGAGCGAACTGTTTTATTACTGTATTTCCCACATAATAAAAACGCTATCCATGAATAGAAATTCAGTCACAACACTCAACAGGAACTCATGATATAGCTCCACCGTAATTACGGCTGCCTTATGAGTCGGCAAACTGGTATGCCATTTCAGCGGTTGCTTTCTGTATCAAAATCAGTGATATAGATGGGTACCGTAGGGTATACTTTAG
The DNA here is from genome assembly GCA_963669155.1 of Arbacia lixula. Classification (NCBI taxonomy): domain Eukaryota; kingdom Metazoa; phylum Echinodermata; class Echinoidea; order Arbacioida; family Arbaciidae; genus Arbacia; species Arbacia lixula. Next base: position 21,512,622 of record OZ022588.1, read on the forward strand.
CTCGGTAATTACTGTTAGCGAATATTACTGTCAGGTAATATGTCTGAATTGTGTAATGTAAATATGTAACTGGGGAATACACGTTTCTTTCCCCATTTGTTACCATGGCAATATATGAATGCTATTGCCAAACACTCACTTTGTTCACTTTTTCATCCATCTATAGAGCAAATCCAAGAAAGCTGCCCAGAAAAAGCAAGTCCTGGCTGAGAATGATTATGGGAAGGCTCCGCACACGTTTGTCTTCAACAGGGGGCGTGTCGGGAAGAACGTTCTTCAACTCATGCTGGACACGAGACAAGTGATGGAGCCCTACACAGCATCCAGCCTCAGGGTATGGCTGTAGTAGATCAGTGGTATCTTGCCTCTATTAGGATTGGCCTGTGTGCCGTAATATAGACAGATACATAAACCATACTTTAAGTGTTGAAACACTCTTTTCAGGGCTAATTCTTTGGCTGAAGATTAGATATTTAGTGGTCTACAACATTCTGATTTATTATATCTATACTTGCCACTTTGAGCTTGTGATGTTTTCTTTAATTCCTGAAATTTTGCATTGAAATCTGGACCCCATTGCAATGCAGTAAAAGTTAATTTCTCCAACTGAATTCTAAGCCACTGATGACAGGTAGAAGCAGATGGACTAAGGTATTTTGGTATGGAAGCTGTAATTCAACCCCTAGAAAAAAATATTGTCCAGAGACACTCACTGCTGAAACTGCTGACAGTTTTCACAATATCTTGTAAACTTAAGCATTCTTGTAGTTAACTGATGATGATATCATTAAGATGTGAACATCAGGCCATCACTTTGACCATTGGTAATAAGTTGACTGATGATGATATCATTAAGATATGAACATCAGGCCATTACTGTGACCATTGGTAATAAGATGACTGTTGATGATATCATTAAGATGTGAACATCAGGCCATTACTGTGACCATTGGTAATAAGTTGACTGATGATGATATCATTAAAATGTGAACATCAGGCCATCACTGTAACCATTGGTAATAAGATGACTGTTGATGATATCATTAAGATGTGTGTATATCAGGCCATGTGACCTTCGGTAAATTTCATTAGAGGGGTATTCCAGATGCAAAAGGAAAATGCTCTTAGAAGAGATCTGAGGATCAGAGCAAAAAAAAGCTTGAAGAGAAACAGACAACTAATAAGAAAATAATGAATGATTTAATTATATGAGGATTTTGAGCATTTGAAATTTTACTGATTTAATGTTAATAAAAGGTAATCTGGATGCTCCCAAGGTAGAAATATGCAGTAGTTTATCAATGTTTCAATCAATAAAGCAAAAGGGTAAAAATAAGGGGAGAGAAAGTCTTTAACAGACCTGAGTTCACCACTATGCTGCATGATTTTGTACCCAGATAATATTGCAGACATCTTTTGATGGGGAATTACAACATTTATCATTTTCAGGCCCGGAAGAAGAACACGCTGAAAGACTTTGTTGGAGTGGCAGGCCCGTTGGGAGTGTCACATTTTCTCACCTACACAAAAACTGATGGAGCAATCCACATGGTAAGACCCTTGCAGCAAGGCAGTGCTTACAAGCCAGTTGTATGAGTTTCATTTCCAGTTTGTACCATTGTTATATTTTTTAAAAGAGATTCTAGGCATACATCGAGTAGTAAGAATAGCGTGCTCCAACACGTCAGAAGAAAGTCTGTGCTTCATTTCATGTACTGTGTACAATTCTGTCTTATATGCTGTGTTCTTTTTTTGTCAACACAGAGGATAATGAGGCTTCCCAGAGGGCCAACTCTCACATTTAAAGTCAAGAAGGTAAGCAATGTTTCACAGTCAAACCTTTTTCCCCATCTGATATTAAGTGCTGTCGAGTGATACCATATGTAAATAGCTCTGTAGTCTTGCATCATATTCATAGGTTCAATTACATGTAAGATTATATCTGTAGAGCATTTGGTAATGTTGTGATTTTAATTTGCAAAATATGCTCTAAATTTTGAAATACAAAAAGTTTGGATTTAGACTAATGAGTTGCCAATGCTCATGTTAAACATCCATGTAAACCTCAGCCAGTTATAGTTCAGCTGATGCGTGTTAGGGTTGAGGCGGTCTAGTATAATTTTATGTAGCTTGCACACAATGGTTCCCAGGTTTCAACTCCTATTAGAAAAATGATTTACAGGAGCCCAAATACTATACTATATAGCATAACAGCTGATTCTGTGTTTCAAGATTCAAGATTCAACTTTATTTTCCACAAAAAACCCCAGCAAAACAAAATACATGCGTAAAGTTCAAATACAATTATAACAAAACAAGAAATAATAAAAACAATTCATTTATAGAGATATTTTTTTTGTGGAGGGGTCCAAAAAGAAGCAGTGCTTGTGTGTATTGGACCCCCGTTCTGAGCACTGTCATAGTTTTCCTACCACGAATCCTTAGAGTACTGCAGTGTCACGTCATATGAGCATATTATCAAGACAGCTAGTTCTAAGCTATGTAGGTAGAGCAAGCAGGGGTAATCATTACTGGGACTCTCATTGGAACACCTGTGACTAGTCAACATCGGACCAGTAAATCTTTTTCCTTGAGGGATATTGTTTAGAACCAGAGACCCGCATAACAATGCATGGGTATGACACCACTTTGGTACTCTATAAAGCAACATGCTCGAACCTGCGCACTGATTATAAACACCATCTTTATTACCTATGGGTGTAGTACTCCCTTGCCAAGGATGTGGTGATGTCGCTACGGAAACCCAGCATGTATGCCTCCCAGTTCCTGCATCATCCCCTCCTGGTGCTGAATAACTTCAACGGAGATGCTCTTCACTTCAAGCTGATGACCACAATGTTCCAGAATATGTTTCCATCCATCAATGTCAACAAGGTGAGGATATCAGTACTGTTGGGTGTCCACTAATTTTAGGCTCAACCCTGGGGGGGGGGGGGGGGGGGGTTCACCAATCTGTTTGTAAGCTACGCCTGACTTTACACATGAGTGGTGACCAATTGCTTGATTCGTTCCCATTTTAACATAGTGAGAGTTCATTTCCAACACTCCTACTCAAATTTGACAAATCATAAACTTTGTATTCAGACGCTTGTTAGCAACAAGAATTTTAATTTACAGAGATCAGATTTTAACTTAAAGACAGCCCGTCCCTTTTTCAGATCACCACAAAACCATCGAAACATTGGCAAAACATACAGAGAAGTGTTAGCAAGCTGTATATTCATAATTTGAAACTGATACGTAATGTCAAATTCAAATAATGCACGTAAACAACGTCTGATTAATAGTCTTTACCTCAGGCCCTTAGGAGTTTGTGTTGAAATATCTGCTTCATTGATTAATCTGTTTATTAAATTATAAAACACATTATGAAGAAAATTGTTCTATAGAAGGAATCATCTCCAAAGTTTGGTAATTACTCATAAAATTAGGATTTCACACAGACATAATAACCACATAGATACTGTAACAAAGACTAATATTTTTTTTGTAGTACGAAAAAAGTCGGTTTGAAATTTAACGGCTGAAATTTTGACACATAAAGAATGCTTCAACATGCTATATTCTAAGAAATGGTCTTGAATCACACTTTCTTCAATTTACGATTGTGATAGACGATTTCAAATTTTAAGCTTGCAAAAGGGACAGACAAACTTTAAGCTAAATAGGAATCAAAATCATTGAAAATCTGATTATGCACAAGAATAGGTCACCTGTCATGTGTAAAGTCGTTCTAAAATTACGTACAGCTTGGTGAAACACCCCCTTGGTTCTTCTACCTTTTCTCAGTAGTATGTACACAGGGCCTGTCAAATCTTGTAGATATTACAAATGACACATGCATTTTGTTACAATTCTGTGTATATGTGCTTTAGTCTGTCATGCTGATTATTCTACAATTTCTCATAGCATACATGTGTGCTGTAGCAAAATGGCAAAAGGGATTTTGATACTGTGTGTGTGTGATTTATAGTTCCTTTAAACAAAGTCTATTGTTATATACACCATGATGTTTAGATTAACATATGAGATGTATCCTTTCATTCAGGAAATTTGCATAAATCAATACACCACATTTACAGCACATACATGTAACAGGCATTCAAAGTTTCAATTGATGTTTTTATGTGATTGATAGATGTTACATGAAAAATTATACATATTAACGGTATGAAGGGAATTCAAGAAATGTATTCCCTGTGTGTTCCCTTGAATTTTTTTCTATTCTGACATGGGCCAACCGCTTTCTCCTTCTTTGCTGAATCACAGGTTCATTTGAATGACATCAGGAGGTGTGTGTTGCTCAACTACAACCACAAGACGAAACTGATTGAATTCAGACACTAGTAAGTGCACTGTAGTTAGTTATTGTATGGATTAAACGTTCCACAACTACAACCACAAGACGAAACTGATTGAATTCAGACACTAGTAAGTGCTATGTCGTTAGTTATTTTATGGATTACACCTTCCACATTGACACCCACTACATGTACATGAAGTATGATATTTCTTTCATGTGGCCTGTACGTAATATGGATATGAATCTGCAGACATATTTTCATATAAATATTTCTATACCCTCTCTTTCATCAAAGTCTGAAATTCATGGCTGACGTCGATATACACTGCTTAACCGTAAAATGGAACGCTATTTAGCAGTCAATTTGCAAAAAAGATTTCACTACCACTTAGCGATGAATTGCTAAATTTTGGTTAGCCTTGAATTTTTTGCAGGTGCTCATGGGCACACGTAAAATAGACAAATCCATCACCAAAGAGAAACTTCATGGCTCAGTTGTCAAATTATTATGTTTTGTTAAGCTAGAATATGCAAAATCTAGATTCGATTATGTTTGACACATCAATTTTTTTTTTCTTAAATGTTAACTGGGTATCTAATAATGATATATCTGAGACTGAGTCAAATGAACACCCCTCTCTTGTTACTCCTCCCCTCTCTTCCCAATCTATTCTATTCTCTCTTTACACCCCTCTCCCATTACCCCCTCCCTTTCTCTTCCTAATCTTCACCTCACCCTTCTGTTCCTTGTTCACCCTGGCTCTCCAGCTCCATCAAGGCGGTTCCTCTGGGAATGACTCGCAGCACCAAGAAGCTACTCCAGAGTAAGGTCCCCAATCTAGGCCGCTATCAAGATGTCAGTGATTTCTTCCTCAAGTAAGCACAGACAGGTCACTTGGTAGAAAACCTTTCATCCATCCCTATCCCTCTCCCGATCTTCTTCAAAGTAAGGTCCCAAATCTAAGATGCTATGAAGACGTCAGTGATTTCTTCCTCAAGTAAGCACAGACCGCTCACTCTGTAGAAAACCTCCATCCATCCCTATCCCTCTCCTGATCTTCTTCAAAGTAAGGTCCCAAATCTAAGATGCTATGAAGACTTCTTCTTTAACTCAGCACAGACAGGTCCAAAGTGAAAGGCAATATATGGCTTTAGAGATTCTGTGTTTGTGCCCCTCAGAAGCTGATGAAGGAGAAAAAATATGTAGGCAGCATATTGAAGGTCAATAAAATGGACTTAGTCTTTTATTTTGGGGCGGTGAGCGTTTGTCCATCTTTCTATTTGCCATCAAACAATAAATATATTTGTAGATGTTGTATTATGATGAAATGAGAATTACAATATGTACAAATGATTCTCTCATTACGTAAATATATCAACAACAAAAAATAAATGTATATGGGCCTGTCTACAGTAATGAGTACATTTCTGTTACATTTTCTGTAACATTTTCATAAATCTCCTAAATTCCAATTATTTTTTTTTGTATCTTAAATAAACCAGCCAATAATGATAAAATATCAAATAAATCTATTTATTTGCACTTTACAAGGATTTGTACGCTTATGAAAATTTGCTCTGTACAAATTTGCCACAGCACGTTGGTAACAGGACAGACGAGTTTGAAATGCACCCGTCTGTCCCGTCACCACTGTGATATTGCAAATATGTACAGGCTTAGTTTAGAAATATATAATAATGAACATTCAGAGCAGGAGGTTAGCTGAAGTTATTTTGGAGGAAATTAATTCAACACTCTGTCATATTTTGGTGATGCAAGGTGGTCATAATTTCAAATCAGTTGTGCCAAAAAATACCCCTTTACTGTAGACAGACCCATATAAAATATAATAAAAGAACAAGAAGAAGGAGAAAAAAGATAGCTTTAACCCTGAAGATATGTGAAGTCCCATAACATCATAGAGCAATTTTTAGATAAACATATGATATAAAGTAAATATGCAGTAATCAAGTGGACATGTTGTGAATAATGCTGTAATGATTTGCACGCAGCTCTGGTCAGCTGTCTGAGAGTGAGGCGGAGATGGATGGAGAGCACAACGAGGTGACCCTTCCCCAGCGACTGGCCAGCAGAGGCAACCTGGACAACCAGAAGAGCGCCATCAGGCTTATAGAGGTGAGCAGCTTCATTGGGATAGTCATGTGTAAATGCAGGATGAGCTCGCAATCAAACACACTCCAATGAACCATTAGACTGAAAAACTTACTAGGTTAACATGCTTTCATTGATTCAAGGTATGGGGTAATAATGGTAATGATTACAGACAGTAATAACTTGCAGGACTGTTCGGTCATCTGCACCATGTCTTTCATATACTCTCCGATTAACGAATGGAGCACACTTCCGAAATGTCCAGACTCATACTCGCTCTATCTGATATTGAAAGAAACCTATAGTTAGTTGCAAAACCTCCTGTATTTTCACAACACTTTGCTTCGCTCTTTCTTTCTACTTTTTTCTATATAACTTGATTAGTTCTCAACTCTCATTATTTCCCTCTCCTTCTACTTCCATTTCATATAATTAGTTTCGATTTAAACACAAAATTAAAGTTAAAACAGTCTTGTGTAAGTGCTATAAAAATAAAAATATTTCTCCTCTTTCCCCCCCTTTCCCCTTTCTCCATTCATAAGTGGGTCAAATATATTGAAAGAATACAACCACATGGTGTTACTAAGAGTTTTACTATTTTCTAAATATTATTTATTACTACTAGATTCAATTTTATTGAATTTCAGGCTCAGCAAAAAACATTAAATGACATCCTTAGATAACATGTCATATCTTATGTGTGTTATCCACTGATGTCATATGAATTGTAGATTAGAATATTTTTAAAGGTTTTTTAATAATGGTAGGCAGAAATATAGCTTTGCCTTAATAAATTTGTTGTTGCCTATGTCTTCAGATTGGTCCGAGACTGCAGCTGAGCCTTGTAAAGATTGAAGAAGGCTTGTGTGAGGGAGAGGTGCTCTACCATCAACTCAGTAAGTCACTCAAGACAATGCCTGCTTTCAACACTCCAAGTAAACTATTTATTGTGGGAACCAGGTATTCTTGGTTCCCAAGTTTCCTACTCAGAAACAGGAATAGAGTTTACCAGGGGGATGTTTCACCAAGCTGTTTGTAAGTTATTAACGACTTTACGAACGACTGGTGATCCCTTATTGTGCTAAATCAGATTCTCAATGAAAAAAGTGTGGTAAAGCATTTAGCAAAAGAAGGGATCACCAGTCGTTCGTAAAGTCGTTCGTAACTTATGAACAGCTTGGTGAAACACCCTCCCAGAAATGTTCCAATCTCAGCTTGTTTGAAGTACTTTTTCAGTATATTTGAATGCCACTGATGTTTACTCTTAGTAATTCACTTGCTTTGTGTCTGATTAGTATCATATTTGTGGAACTTCATTACAGAATTGTTGTTTAAGAAGGAGTTTACCAAACATTGTGTATCCATCTCAGAAGAAAAGCTTTATATATTACAGTACACATTGCATGCTCTGTTGGCATGTTTTTAGGAACAATTCAAAATCTTCAGTGGACATACAGTGGCAATGCTTACGAGCAATCACTTACGATTGATGTTCAACATTTGTTTATCAATAATGCATACACGATTCACAGTCGCTGGGTAGCCCCAAATAATCTAGTTTAATAGGCTGCAAGCGCTGGTCTTCAAATTTTGTAGCGTAAAGATGTGTGCCACATGTGCCCTTTTTCACCAGTACCAGTACGCATCCCATAGAACAGCTGCTTGGCACACAAATAGTTCAACATGCCACACTTAAAAACAAAAAGTTAATTGTATAAAATGTCAAAGAATCAAATGAAGAAATTACACATTTCCTCCAAACTTTCTAAATCTGTTATCATAATTTTTGGAGCTAATGTGTAGTCTAATCATTTGCAGTCATGATTTTGATCCATTTTTGTCTTCTTTTATGTGCCATATCATGATTGTCAATTTGTAATACTCTGCCTCCTACCCTTGGTCCTTGATATTGTTTATATAGAACTCTCAATATCTAAGATTACTCTCTTTTTTCTTGATTTTCCCCATATCTATAGTTACCAAAACAAAGGAAGAGATTGCAGCTGCAAGGGATGTGAAGATGCGGAAAAAGTAAGAGTGCATTATACACTGCATGTAATGATGACTTTGGTAGCATATATGACTGACTGATTGAATTTACTGTAAACATGGTATATTCTGTGTACACATATTTTCGCAAATTGTGACAACCCCGACCACTTCGTGAGCACTGTATTTCACAGAGCCAACCCCAGGCCCAACACACAATCCAAGACAGAGCAATCAATGATTAATCTGCATAATTTTTGTGGTTTGAAAACACAGTAAACTATACCACATTTACAGTAATGGATTCTGTACTGTAGGGTGAAGAAAGCTGAGTAGTTCGTATCAACTTGTTATTTCCAGCTGTCCATTAATCCTGAGCGAACTAGCAGAGGGGCGTAATCCCTGAATGTTTCGCATGATGTGTGCACAAAGAAATAGAATTGCACCTTAATCCTCATGCAACGGTCAGTACCATTTTTAAAGCGGGCATACCATTTTAGAATAACGCAATATTACTTCTTGAAACATAAGTCCCAAATTTCAGAACTTCATGGATTCAAAGCCACTTTTGATGACACATTCTGATCAGTAAAATAACTGTGCGACTGGCTGAATCGCAGGAACCAGTCAATGGATTTGTGTAAGAAGATGTCAAATCTGTCAAATGACTCCAAAATCGTGGCAAAAATTGTGTGTTGCCTCCGTTGGCCTTTAGGCTTTAGTGTTGTACCCATTTTAGGCCCTAGTTGTATAATTAGCTTTTAGTATTGCTATTATTTCTGCAATATGTATTGATATACAATATATTAACAATTTGCTAAATGAAATAAAAAGTATGATGTTCTCTTTTACACATTCACCTGTCTCTCACTTCTCCCTTCTTCTCTTCTTCTTTTCTTCTTACTCTCTACTTTTCTCCCTCTCTCCCTATGTCGCCCTTTCACTCTTTCCCTCTCCCCCTCTCTCTTCCTCTCTCATCGTCCTTCCCTTTCACCTCCCCACCCTCTCGCCTTTCTTTTTTCTTTTCTTCATTATCCACAGAAATGAGAAGATAAAGAGAAAGAGGCAGCAAGAAATCAATGTGGTCAAGAAGAACAAGGAAAAGGAGGAAAACAAGTAAGAAAATTAAGGAAGTCAAACTCAATTAAAGTTTGTGTGCAATTTTTGAGAAACATGGATTGTCATTGCCAATAAACTCTTGCAGTTATTCTAGCTTATACCTCCATTCTCCTGTTCCTTATTAGGCCTGTCGATATCACCTTTATAATGAGAGACAAGCCATATTCTGGCCACAACTGCTGATATAATTTTTTTATCATTTTTTTTTCAGAAGTGTCAAAAGTTGCTTTTAATACCTGGTATATGTGTATACATTATTCATATTTGAGTTTAGTCAAGAGATATTAACACTATACAGGGAGCCTGTCAAAGTATTTATTAAAAAAATTGCCCACTTTTTGAACTTAAACCTCACAACAATTAACACTATAGCTTGCACAGAGGTAAACATTTTCCTGGATTTTGCGAGTGTCCAGTGTCTACACAGATTGTAATACCTCAGTTTTCATACTCTTTAACCACTCTGGTTGACATGTTTAAAGTTAAAAACACAACTCTTTGTTGGTTGACTCATAAAGTACATGTAGCTGATACAATAAGTGAGAAATCTCACTAAAAGTAAGATTTCAGATCTCATACAAGGGAAGTAGAGATGGTATTCCAGAATAATAACTTAAGAGGAATCTAAGAGGTATTCCAGAATGATCGTAACTTTTCTCCTAACTTCGCTCCTAAGATTTCTCCCAAGTTTTCTCCTATTTTTATGAAAATTTATGCAAATTATAAAGTTAGGAGGATTGGTATTCTAGAATGTGTGTAAGAGAGGAGAAAACTTAGGAGAGCCTCCCCCTGTCTGAGCCATTCATAACACACGCAATAAGAAAGAGCAGCATTTATTTGCGTAAGCACGCGTACATGATTGATGTGCACGCACATAGTTGCGTGACCACAGGAGGGCCTGATGAGATGCTGTGATTGTGATTGGCTGTTCATAAATGAAACACTTCCCTCCATTGGCTAATAATGCGCACTGGGTGGGGTCAAACCCTCCCTTATTTGCAGAGTCAATTTGAGAGTCATAAGAGAACATTCTGGAATACCAATTTCTTGCTTTCTTAGGCACCTCGGGGACTTAGGAGAAAACTTAAGAGAAAACTTAGGATAACTTCTGGAATACCACCCAAGGTCAATAGTATTTTCTTGTAATACACAAGCCTGCAAAATTAATAAATCAGTTTGATAATAATTGCATTGGCAACCATTGTAAATTCAAGAAGGTTGCGCCATTTCTGGAAATGAGTATGAAATTCAATTTTCTTTCGCCAAGGACTCGTTCCATAGAGGGGATGCAGAGGAAGTTTGGGAAAGCGTCTGGAGGAACGAAAGAGAAGACGGAAGGAGATGAACGAGTGGAAGAAGAAGAAGATGATGATTTGGAGTATTACCGACAGGAAGTTGGAGCAGAGCCCGATGCAGGTATGTTATTTTTGACAAATTCCATCAAATTTGATACAATGATGACATATGATGGGACACTGAAATGATGGGATTTTGGATGGCATTGGACAAAGGAAATGGTTAAATCACCAAATTGAAAATAGTATGCAAGTACTCAAGAAATTGGTGTCTAAGTGTTATCAAACTTGATAAAAATGTCAGAGGTTAAATCGTGACATGTCACTCTTTATGGGAGGACTAAATCAATAAATGACATATTTAAATAAATCGTTATACGGTAGGTGGCAGACCACTCTACGGTCAATTCATCTGGAGGGGGCAGTTTTCATGTGATCTGAAGATAATACGTCACTTGTCAATGGCTTTAACTTTGTGCGTGATAGCTATTTCTGAAAATGTTAAGGAGCAAAGTTAGAGAAAAATTAGTGGTCTTTCTTATCATATTATGTGTTTCAAGTTTTGAAATGATCAACTATACTTTGAAATGATCAACTATAACATTAATGTTGATATTCATAGAAAATCCAAACATATAGCAATCCATGTATCAATGGAAAGCTGAAAGTGTGTAGAAGTCGAATCTATTTATTATTTCGCTTATAAAATAATACAAAAGAAATAAAAACAGTTTTGGTAACGCATCTCATAATGCTATGAACCCTGCCGTTTGCCAGTCGCGAAAAGAGCGATTTTTCGCGACGTAGGTGAATAGGCACGTAAGCGTTCTCCATATCGTCCTGACTAAATATAACATTTTAGGCTATATTTCACTGTCTTCTAGACTTTTCTTGTTAGTAACATTTAAGTCTTGCATAAATCTAAGAAAAATAATCTCAGCAATAATAAAGTTAGAAAAAGGAAAATATTCTGACCTTTATATGGGAAGTTTTACATTGAAATACAAAGTCGAGTCTCCTGAATTTGATACAAACTGTCGTTCGGAAAAGTTAGTTTTCTTGTGCTTGTACATTTTGTAGAGGTTATGCCATCTAACATCCTTTAATTAAGGTTTATTATACAACACCTAAGTAGATCCTTGCTATTTGATTGGAGGATAATAGGTCACGTGTTATTGAATATTTGTTCCATTCCATGGTTAAGCGTGCATTTTTTCCATTGCATTCCAGTGAATGCGCGACACGCAAAATCTACGCGACACATTTCTTTTTAGCTGCTTTTTGCGTTCTAGTGGAAAATCAATGAGCGCGCAAGGGGAACTCCCGCGGTGTTGCGGCCGAGGTGCAACTTGAATTTCCGTTGGTATGCTCAAGCCGCAGAAAATCAAAAACAAATGAGTCGAGCTCCTTCGTATTTATCGAGCTCAGAGCATGGATCCAATTAAACAAAGAATATATATAAAGAGCCAAATGGCAGGCACCGGAAAATACGCTTATTTTATTTTCAGCGAGGTAGTCGTGACCTTCACTTGACCTCTCGAACCGCGGAAAACGTCTCCTTTTCAAACTGCGATATCTTCATGAATATACCATATTTTCGTACGCTTTCTTTTGTAACTGTATGTTGGAGGTCGAAATTTACCAAGTGTGAAAAAACATTTCACTAAAACAGGCAGAAAAATATCGCAAATTAGAGATAAATATGTGGTTCTAATAAAAATTAAAAAAAATGAAAATAAACTCTATATTTCAATGTCAATCGCTTTTGAGCCCCTAACATTTACAGGTCATCTGAAGCGGAATTTATTGTTCTTTATGGAGATAACATTATTTTTCACTCTCTCCTTATAGAAGGGTCAGGATCCAGCAAAACATCAACCATGTTCAAATCCAAAATGAGCGAGAAGTGACGAAGTTGTGAACGATCTTAATCAGCCAATCACAGTCCACGATAATAGCGAAATGCTACCGGCGATCCAAGGGTCGCGGACTATGATTGGCTGGTTAGGATCGCTCACAACTTCGCCATGTCTCATGCAGTGTAGATTTGAACATGGTGGATATTTTGCTGGATCTTGACCCTTCTACATGGAGAGGTTGAAAAAAAATGGTATGATCACAAAGTACAATAAATTCCGCTTCAGATGATCTATAAGTGTTGGGGGCTCAAAAGCGATTGACATTGAAATATAGAGTTTATTTTCATTTTTCTTTATTTAATTAGTACCACATATTTATCTCGAATTTGCAATATTTTTCTGCCTGTTGTAATTGAATGTTTTTTCATACTTGGTAAATTTCAACCTCCAACATGCAGTTGCAAAAGAAAGTGTACAAAAATATGGTTTATTCATGGAGATATCGCAGTTTGAAAAGGAGACCCTTTTCGCGGCTCGAGAGGTCAAGTGAACTAGGTCACGACTACCGAGCTGAAAATAAAATCGCGTGTTTTCTGCTGCCTGCGGACGAATATCAGTTGTGCAGTCCGTAAGATTTCTGAAAATGCTCGTCACTTTGAAGACGAATAGCACAAATATTTTATTTTTTAGCCCAAACAAAACTGGAATCAAATTCTCAGCTAGAGTACTGGCTTTCCAAAGCTGTAACTGATGTTGCCGTCCAATTTGTAGAAGGGTCAGGATCCAGCAAAGTCTGAGAGCTTACATATATATCGGTTGCGAAGTCCTTACGATTTCTGAAATCTCGCGTCACTTTGAAGACGAATAGCACAAATGTTTTATTTTTGAGCCCAAACAATATTGGAATCAAAATCTCCGCTGAAGTATTGGCTTTTTAGAGCCGTAACTGTCATTGCCGTACAATCCATAGAAGGGTCAGGATCCAGCAAGATCTGAGAGCTTACATATTTCAAAAAAAAATTGAGGCCTGTTTTTGAAAGCAAATAACATAAAAACTCCTTTGCGGATTTCGAAAAAAAATGAAAATATTTATTAAGAAACATATAATCTCAATCCCTGTCTAAAAAATTCCTGATTAGTATGCTTACAGAAGACACCAGCAAAAGATCTCACGAGCATGTCGAATTCCTTCATAATCTAGGCGCAGCAAAATCTGTGAGATTTCGCGAGACGAAAAATAAAACGCTCACGATTTCCATAGAACGAGCGAGCGCTGCCGATTGACTGTAAAGGAAAACAAATATTTTTTCATTTTCACTTGGGAATTTTTTGTATATTACATTTACAAATCATGTCAACTACATACCAATTTTCTGTGCTGTTTGGATCAAGCCTGGCATGACCCTGGTTGCCCCTTGGCCTAGCATCCCCGTAGTGTTGCTTTTGTAGATCAAGATCGACATCTTCTTGAAGTTGAAGTTCTGGTTCATGCCGGTAAGCAATCTCTATAGCGTCCGTAACAACAACACCATTCGTACTTGCAGCTTGAGGAGTGTTTGATTCATCATCATAATCTCTCACTTCACCTTCATCGATGTCACTATCTGGTCCACTACTAGAGCGAATACTCTCGTCTTCAAGTTCTTCTTCAAAATTGTTGATTTCAAAATCTAAATCAAGGTCCAATTCTTCCATTGTTGAAGTCTAAAAAATAGTTCAGTTTGCAAAGTGTACTTTGCTGTTCGGTACGGATGCAGTTTATAAATGAAAGCTGATGATCGATTACAAGTGATAGATTGTCAAATGAAGTTATGCCCATTCAGCTACGTCGTGCATTTTGGCCTATTTTACGGGACGTAAATTGAGCAGATTTCGAGAGGGAATTTGAGCAGGTTTTGTTTGGATATTTCTGCGCTCCTAATTTGTTTTAAAGTTTGGGATTTTTTTTTTTTTTTTTTTTGTTTTTTTTGGGGGGGGGGACCGCAGAATGTTGGAACTCACTACCAGAAAGGATAAGAATGATCAAGAGCAATGATATTTATATGAGAGCTCTCATCTTTAGTTTAGAGTCATCCCATTGTGGATAGGGCATGGGGGGCAGGGCACTTTGATTGAATTGAACTGAATTGATTGATGTCGGGGGGGGGGGGGGGCTTTTAATGATATGAAAAATCAATTGTTTTACCAATGCATTTATATATTTCAATTTGATCTTATCTTAATTGTTATTACACATGTGCATTGTTATATGGTTGTGTTTGTGATTTGTATGTGTTCATGGGCTCACAGAACAGCAGTCTGCTGTGACACCATAGATCGATGATATAAAATAAAATGAGTATAGAATATAATAATTCAAACCGGGTGGAGCTAACATAGAGGCTGAGGCATATTTCTCAACATTATAGCAGTTAGATGACTCAAATTTGTACTTGTATTTTGACAGAAATGAATTGTAAATAACTGCAAACTGACACTTTCAGCATGTGCTGCTGATCAGTCGATAGTAGTGTGTGCCTGAATAAATAAATCAGAGACCTAGTAATCACTTTTCCTGTTAGTCTGTTGGTCTGTAAGTCTGTTGGTCTGTTGGTCTGTTGGTCTGTTAGTCTGTTGGTCTGTAACAAAAATGTTAAAGTTTTTCTTTAACTTGCTCTCATTTCTTTATTTCTGCATCATTGTGATCAAATATGGTACAAATGATCCTTGGGTAATACCACATGTATCATTATAAGGATGATGGAGTCTATGGTCATCTAGGGGTCAAAAGGTTAAATGATATGAGACCATGTGCATCATTTTTTTTACACTCAATTTTATCACTGAACATTATGGGTAAAAACACACATAGTGAGATATGGAGTTATACATACACACTTTCAACAAATGCTGTAAATGACGGCACTCCCTAATATGCAAATATCTTTGTTGGACTCAGAGGCTCAAGTTGTAGACCGGTAATTATATTTAAACATAAATCAACTTTGTATACAAATTCAGAAAACACTCATATTTTTGGCTGATGTGTGACGAAAACATGTTCCATTATTTTGGAAAGATATGTCAAATATTTACAGAAATAGGTATCAAAGAAACACAATTGAACTTTTAACCAGCTCATCAATTCCGACTGTATGAGAAAGAAGGTAGTTTCACATGGTCTGTTCTTTTGTCTACTGGGGCTGTGTTAGGCATTTTTGGAAGCTTGGTATCCTTGGGCCTTCTTGTGTTTGTTTCATGGTCTGGAAAAGCTGGTGGTGGGGAGGAGGGGGGGTTCATACGTTACTTAATAGGCTTAAGGGTGTACTAGAGTGTGTTGCACTGACAGCATATTTTCGTAGAATTTGGCTAAATTTAGAATGGAGGCCTTTTATGGATCGTACCCTCTGTGTCACAACTCTCAAAAAAGATGTTTTGATCATTGGGGCTTTTGTTGCTCCCAACGCTCTGTCCACATTGTGTGTGGCAGACAGTCTCATCCAGATTATCCTAATAAATTCCGCAGAGAGTACTGAAAGTGAACCTTTTGTTGCCCATATGATCCTATTAACGGCTAGGGTCAGACAGGAAGAGATAGGATGGGTAGAAAACTCATTGAAAACTAGTACATTCTCTGGAATAAAGCTATTCATGCAATTACACTTGTTTCCACCAAGGTAGTCAGAGGTTTACATAATCTAGCACATTGCTATTGAAGGATTTCAGATTTAGGGATCAGTTTGTTGAAAAGACATACAGAGTTTTTGTTGTACATAAAAGAGCACTGGTATGTCTATAAAGCTTATGCACCTAAAGAACTGGATTCAATATCCATGTGTCACAAACAAAAGGGGCATTGAGGTCATCATAAACCGACATGTAGAAATGCATGTGATGAAGTTTAATATGTGCACGTGCTGCGACGAAACAGAAAGTGGTTGATATGTACGTTGTGTGTATGTTTTGGTTTTCTTCAACTAATGAATAATATAGATACGTAGAGCTTAACTTGAACATGGAAACGAAGGTGTCATACTGATTTACTACTCCAATTATCCAAGCCTAGTTACTAGTCTGTTACCAATGATGTCTGGTAATACAGACTAGGCCCTAATCCCTCTGACTGCCCTAGATCCTCTTCCTCAGACTGAAAAGGAGGATCCAGGGCAGTCAGAGGGACTAGGGGGGCCTAGTCTGTATTACCAGACATAGTTGTTAATAGTCTCAGTTGTGACCATGCTCTCCTCAGCCTTGTAACGAGGCTACAATTATCCTGACCTGTAGTCTGGCTTTCAGGCGTTTTTGACATTTTTAATCCAAACTGTTCAATAAAATGGTCTGGTTGCAACAGACTACTCATACCTTCCCCAGATTATGGTGGAGGTGTCGTGGTGCAGTGGTTGTTTACTGTGACTGAAGATCTCAAAGTCCCAGGTTCAATCCCACCCATGGCACTTGTGTCCTTCAGCAAGATACTTTTTTTTTTTTTTTTTTTTTTTTTCAATTTCAATTTCAATTCAATTTCAACTTTATTCAACCATTATTATAAAAAACAAACAAACAAACAAACAAAACATTTTCAACATAACATATACAAAAAGTAATGGTTTGGACCCTTGTAAAGCAGTGTTCTGCTTATAAATCAGGGCCCTGTTACAGACAAACAATAACTACATATACACATTTTTAAAAATAACATACATTAATAGTCTAAACATGCATACATATACACACACAGACATACACACGCAGACAGGCAGACACACACACACACATACACATGAGGATACACACAGTGGTAGATTAGAAATCAAGATTGATATAATGAAAAGGGGAAAAGAGAGATTCAAGCAGGAAGATGAAAGAAGATTTCCTACTCAGTTGAGGATGTCATTCTTTGAAATATACATTTTTTATACATAGATTTAAATCTGGTAATTGTGGAACTGGATCTTATGTCATGATCAAGTGAATTCCATTCACATACCCCAACAAATAATAACGAATTATGCAAAGAAGTTGAACGGGAAAGGGGATGATGTAAGTTGCTACTTTGACGAGTTGGGTAGTTGTGAACCGAAGAATTTGTTTGGAACATATCAATGAATACAGATGGTAATATTTTTTTGTGAAATTTGAACATAAATATTGATGTATTTAATTTAATCAAATCAAAGACAGGAATAATTCGTAATTTAATAAATAATGGTATACTAGGGGCCAAATAATGACTATTAGTAATAAAACGAGCAGCACGTTTTTGTAATTTATAAATTTTGATCAGTTTTGTTTTGTAAGTATTGCCCCAGGTGATATTGCAGTAATTTAGATAGGGAAGAATTGTTGCATTATAAATATTCATAAGTATGTTCCTCGGAAGAAAATTTTTCAGTTTAGACAAAATACCGGTAGTTTTAGAAATTTTAGAACAAACATAATCAATATGACATTTCCAATCAAGAGTTTCTTCAATATGAGTACCTAAAAAGAATACACTTTGTTCTCGTTCAATAGTTACATTGGCTATTTTAACTGGATCAATAGAATTAGGAATTTTCTTTTTCTTTGTGTGAAAAATTACATATTTTGTTTTGTCATAGTTTAAGAATAATTTATTACATTTAAACCAAATATTCAATTTTACTAATTCTTCATTTAAAATAGATACTAACTGTGATATATCAGAATGAGAAAAATACACAACCGTATCATCAGCAAATAATGAAAACATGAGCAATTTGGATGAGTTTATAATGTCATTAACATAAATGATAAATAACAGCGGACCGAGGACAGATCCCTGAGGAACTCCGATATTTACATTCAAATAATCAGATTCAACACCATCGACCACCACATACTGTTTTCTATTACATAAATAATTTGAAAACCATTGATGAGGAATACCTCATACACCATAATAATATAATTTTTTAAGTAAAATATGGTGGTCGATGGTGTCGAATGCTTTAGATAAGTCCATAAATACACCAGAACAAAACATTTTATTATTAATTTTGTTTAGAACATCACTTGTAAAATTTGCTACACTTAAATCAGTACTGTGTTTTTCACGGAAACCAAACTGTTTTGAAGTAAGACAATCAAATTTGAGTAAATAATCATACAATCTTTTATGCATTATCTTTTCTAATAATTTAGCAAAAATGGAAAGCAAAGCAATGGGTCTGTAATTTTCTACATTTTTAATATCATTCTTCTTGTAAACAGGTACAATCTTAGCAACTTTAAGTTTATCTGGGACTATTCCAGTGTTCAAAGATTTATTAAATACGTCACACAATGGATTAACGAAATATTGAATACAATGTTTTATAACTTTGGGTGAAATAGAGTCGGGCCCATTTGATTTTTCAGCTTTTAACAAAGATGACAATTTAAGTATTTCTTGAATATTTGTTGATTTAACATAAAATGAACTCATATTTGGGTTTAAAAGATATTCATCAAATGAGTGATTTTGAGTTTGAAATGATGTTGAAAGGTTTTTCCCAACATTGATAAAAAAATCATTGAACTGTTGTGCAACACATCTCTTACTGCTCAGTTTTATATTTCCATGATACATATTTTGGGGTAATCTATTTACTTTCTTTCGACCAAGTATGATATTAATCTGGGACCAAGTTTTTTTCATATCATTTTGTAAATTTTTTAATAATGACTCATAATATTTTCTTTTTGATACTCTTATGATATTTGTTAATTTATTTTCATATTCTATGTATTTTTGTTTATGATTGTCTAGGTCTTTTTGAGGCAGTTTCATGTAATCGATGCTTACGTTTCACAGACTTTAGTATAGCTTGCGTTATCCAAGGTTTCTGTACATTTTTATTATATTGCTTAACTGACTTAAGTGGAAAACAATCGTTATAAATAAAATTAAATTTTTCAAACAATATATCATAAGAGTCGTTTGCATTATCACAATTATAAACTTCTGACCAATCAATTAATGATAAACGATCTTTGAATATTGACATTGATGAGTCATTAATAATACGTTTTTTTATATACATGTACTTGGTAACAGGTTTTACAATCATTTCATTTGCAACCGAAAATACTGGGAAGTGATCTGAAAGGTCACTATAAATAAGCCCTGTGTGTTTTTCTTCTTGAATGGTATTTGTAAAAATATTATCGATTAATGATGCTTTATTTTCAGTAATGCGAGTAGGTTTTGTTATTAAGGGATATAAGTTGAAAGAAAACATTGTGTCTAAAAAGTCATTTGTTTTATTATGGATACTGTAATTTAGTAAATTTATATTAAAATCACCTAAGATATATATGTCTTTCTTATCACTTTCCAGCATTTCAAGAACATTTTGTATTTTTTCATTAAAACATGATATGTCACAATCTGGTGGACGATAAATGCAGGCAACAATTATAGGTTTAGATTTTTTAGTTATTTCAATGAACACCATTTCATAATTGGATTCGGAACAAGTAAAATCATGAAGAATGTTATAATTTAGATTATTTTTCAAATAAAGTGCAACTCCCCCACCAGATTTTGAAGGTCTACATTTTGAAATAAGAGAATATCCCTGTAGATTATACATATCAATATTTGTAGAAGGATTAAACCAGGTTTCACTTATAGCAATAACATCAAATTCAAAGTTAAGAGATGATAGTAAAATTTGTAACCCATCAAAATTTTTATTTAGGCTTCGAGCATTTAAATGGAGGAGTGAGAGTTTCGAGTTAAATTTACTAAATTGTTCATTAAATTCTTCGCAAAAAGTGTATTTACATGAATTATTTAGTACCAGATCTGTGTCGAAAAGACTATTGATATCGTGTTTATCAATATAAAATGGGTTTAATTTTAATCGTAAATGGGTTTAAATGAAAGAAGTCATACATGGTCCAGTAATATTCATTATCGTCATATACATGGTTGAATGGGAATACAGTAGAAGTACATTGAGTGCATAACCACAACTGAGTAGGACAGAAAGAAGAAGAGCTACCACACTGAACACACACACACTCATTTATACAAATTAAAAATCCTCAATGAAATTATAAGTAATATAATACATTTAACACTCACAAAAAAATGCAAAGTTGTGAAATTATATAGAAATAAAGGGCATTGACAAAAATATGATTATTCAAGCAGATGATGCAGTTCAAAGTTCAATAAGTTCAGTTCGCATAAATTTTGAGTTCTCACAGGATTTTCAAGTCATTTACAGAGCGAATCCGCTTGCGTATTGTTTGTCCATTGGTAGCTGGATTTATCCACATTGCTGCTCTCCACCCAGGAGTATAAATGGGTACCTGGTAGGAGGTGGATGATTATGTGAATGATCTTGACCCAGCGCCGATATCGTGTAGCGGGCAAGGAATACTCCCCAGGGAGTGGAGATGGTGCACATATGTGTGCATGATATGTTCTTGTATCCAGCGACCAGGGCTCACATTGTAACATCCCTCTTAATTCAGTCTCCGGACTGCGATGGGAAAGACCCTCTTTACCAAAAAAAAAAGGGAGCTGACAATGTCTTGATTGACTCTACAAAGTGAGTAAAAAACAAATGCTCATGATTATTTCTTGGTAGAGTGATCTTCCCAGCACACTTCAGTACCATTTCCATTTGGATCTTTGCATGCATGACTGAACAATAGACAGTCTGCGGAAGACTGCCTAATCATATCTTTGCCAGGTGGCTGGGTAAAGAATACAATTAACAAATTGTGAAGAAATATGTATATATTATGTGCACACAGAAAGACAACTTATAAAAGATGGGACATTTTATTTGAGTCAGTCTGTATAATGGACTTCAGACACACCCAGTTCAGGGTTAAGTGAGTTGCTACCCATGTATTGGTTTCTGATGCTGCCAGACTGAATGACGTACATGTAGATAACATCTGGGCCCTGTTGCATAAAACTTAACATTAGGTGCGTCTTCTTTAGCCTGAAGCTTTCTTGATCCCATCATGCACCAGAGTACACTGAGGCATTGTTTACGTTTATGTTTTTTATATGTGCATGTATACAAGCTCATAACCAAAGCCATGCGGTCGTGGCCTATTTCTGTTGCACACTGCACATGCGCATGCGAACATCGGGCTAATTTATTTATCCCGAGATTCGAGCTTACGTATCCTGAGTTTCGAGCTTATGAAGACGCGATTGCAACTTCAGGCTAGTTTCCCAGATCAGCAAACAAGCTCGCTATTTCGTATGATGGGGCTAATGTAGACGCATCTATTGATGGTAGCTTTGCTATTTGACACCTTGAGTTTGATTGGTGGTCCAGCAATGTTACCCTGGTGGTTACCATTGATGTGAGAGTTACTATTAATGGTAATTCTTTTGCAACAGGGCCTTGTTCTCTATACTTCAGCATAGTCCATATTGTTGTTCTAAATGCATGTTTTTTTCTTTTTGCTCTTATCCAGGTCTGTTTCCAAAGAAACGGTCAAGATCGGTGGAAAGCCGGCACGAGGGGGGGAGTGGGAACAACGTGAAGAGGCAGAAGTTTGGATCACAAGGACGTGGCCGAGGCAGAGGGAGAGAAGGGGGTGGTGATGGAGGAATGGGACAGAGAGGGAGTGGGGGAGGAAGAGGAGGAGGAGGAGGAGGAGGGAGGGGAGGGAGAGGAGGAAGGGGAGGAGGAAGAGGAGGAAGAGGAGGAGGAGGTGGAAGGGGAGGTTTAGGTAGAGGGGACAGCAGGAGGATGGAGGGGGCAGCCTATGATAACAAAGCGCCCTCCCAGTCAAAGTTCAGGGGCAAGTCTAGCAGACTGCAGAGAGGCAGGGGACGGGACTTTGGTGCCAAGAAGTCCTTTCCCAAATCAAAGCGCGGAATGAGGAGTTGAGGTGGACAAGCTTCATAGCTCTCATCCTTTCAAATGACTGACAAATACGTCTCACAAAAAATGTATGTCCTATTGTATTTACAAAAACATTTTTTTACAACCAAATGATCTCTCTGTGAAAATAGTTTGTCCAATTGACAAATACATCTAAAGGTTCTGTCCACATCACATAAATGTAACAACGGTTTGAACCAACACTCTGCTAAAGTTCAAATTTGAGTAAGGCTTTTCAAATCCGTTTTGACTCTTTGCTTGCGTCTTCAGTCACGATAGATTTCGACTCTGCCAAGGTCGATGGTGGTTAACAATAAAGTGTCTGGGTGTGTATACATGCATATGTTCATCTTTTGTGTGGGTGAGTTGGTAATAGGGCCTTATCTCCCATATATACTAGACTATTCTTTGCTTGGCCTTGACACCAAGATATACAAATATGTGGAGATAATTGCAGAAAAACATGCAGTTTAATGTGATATACCAGTATGGGTAGTCCTAATGGTGATTGTTGTTTTTTGCAAGAAAATTAGCAATGTCAATCAATAAGCCAGGTTGTAGTCACACAATGATTGGACCACTGAATTGAATACTACTAGAATGCAGACTTAAGACGTCTTGAGCTCCACTTTTGAAGGAAGCCACATTTAATTACCAGTAGGGCAATGATGGGGCATTATGTATGAGCTGTGTGGTCGTCTTCTTTCTGTTCATGAAGCTGTGCTGGGTAATGGATGTAAAGACATTTTACAGTGTGCCCGAACAGCAAAACAAGCAAGTACACATGGTGGAATCTTCTTTCATGTTCATTTTCATGAATTATAGGCAATATACTGTACTAGGAAGACAAAAAAGCCTTCAAAAGGTGATCATGAACAATCGTCTTGCCAAAAAAATACATGAATTTAAGACCATTGGCAAAAAGATTGCTCACGATCACCTTTTGAAGGTTTTTTTGTATTCCCAGAACAGTATATTCCATTTAAGTACTATTAGAATGCACACTGAAGAACTATTGAGTTTCTTTTTAGAACGAAGCTGCAGTTATTACCAGTTGAGCGATTTGGGGGTGTACATGCCTAAGCTGTACGCTGGTCTCCTGTTTTTGTTCCTTTTTGTTGGGTAACGGATATGAAAACATTTTACTACGTGCTCTAACAATAATAGATCTTAAGTCAGTGTACATGGTCGAATGTTCTTTCATTTTCGTTCATAAAGCTGTGTAGGGGAATGGACAGAAATACATTTTACCAAATGCCTGAACAACAATAGAAGGAAGCAAGAAGCACACATGGTGGAATGTGCTTTCTTTGTCTTATTAGAACAGGATAACAGTTAATCTATCTGCATGATAACAAGTTTAAATGTGGTCGACTATGTAGTGAATTTCCATTTTATCTGTGAGTGTTACAATTTACCTTATTGACCAATAATCTGCTCATGCACACATTGCAACTACGATCTGGCTTATTTGATATCGTTTCTAGTTGATTGAGTCCCTTTCGAAGGAAATGAAGTGGAAACCAACAAATATTTTGCATCGGTGGTGTAGATAGCCCCCCCCCCCCCCCCCAAACTTTAACCATATCGGAATGTATGTGCGTCTATTCGTCAGCTGTTGTTCGGCAGTTTTAATCCTCATCTTCCTCTTGTCATTTTTCAGCAGCTCACATGTTCCTTAATCGCGTGTGTGCCATGCTACACTCCAGCTCAAAGGAATTGGCATAAAGAAAGGGAAAGGGAAGAAAGGGAAGGAGCCGCAGTTTTAAATCATGGTATATTTTTTCCAGTTTAGCATGAAACATGATGCTTTTTAGGCTAAAGCATCTTGTTTCATGCAGAACTGGACAAAATAAACCACGGTTTAAATCTGTGGCTCCTTCCCTTTCCCTTTCCCTATGCCAATTCTTATGAGGTGTAGTGTATATGGGATTGGTATGCAAAGTGGGTGAAAAAAATGGGCTCACGGCACTTGAAGAGTTATGGGTTCTGGCTCGGTGTCGTCATACAAATTGTGCAGGATTGTGCTTGTAATCAATATCACTCAAGTGAGAATTGCACTGGTCCAACGTTGTGTAGCGGGCTAGCGACGGGCTCTCTTGATAAGAGTCCCTGCTATGATTATCGCTGTTTGCTCTACCCACATAGTTTAGCACTAGTTGTCTTGGCAATAAGCTCATATGACCTCACACTTTGGGACTCTATTTGGAAAGCCACCAAGAGAAACTTGATTCCAGATTTCCCAAACCCTGGTGGTGTCACTCTATATTCTAAGACTTACTGTATATGCCACACATTTCACAGGGTTTCAATTTTGTGAATTTAAAAACATGAATACGAAAATATGAATACAACGTGCAAACACACTAGTATTACATGTACTAGTACTCCATGTTCGCGAATTTAACCACTTGCAAAATTGTGAAAAGTCCCGATTAAAAAAATTAGACTCGCTAAATATATGGCGTATACAGTAATGCATGATTGTTCTGTAAGTGAAAAATGATCCCCTATTTGTGAACCTTTTCTGTAATTTTCCCCTCTATTTTTGTTAATACACAAAAGGAGTAACAATTGTTATATTCTGAATTATGTATGGGGTCAACACACACATTTTTTGTGTGATTTGTCAAGGAATGAAAATAAAACTAAATATTCAAAGGATTATTAGAAGGAAATCAATTGATTGAAAATGTTACTAAACCTGCTCCCCCAAAAAAATTGACATCCTTTGAACTTTATGTGTCAATGTCAGCTTGATTCACTAGTTGCAACTTTGTTATCAACTGTCAAATGTGTCAAAAGTCCTTTTAACAACTAGTTTATGTTTCAGTGACTTGTTTTCCTCATTAAAACTTATGCACACCTGCAAATACATGTGTGCTTAAAAGTAACATTACTGAAACAGAGGTGTCGTGCATGAACTATGTCTGTATGTGGATGATAAAGATGATGAGTCATTAAAGCTGTGTACAATATAAACGTGTAAAACTTATTCATTATGTAGGTGTTAGATATGATGTGATATTCATACTGTGTGAGGATGTTTCACCATGAGGGGGGGGGGGGGGGGGGGGGGCTTCATGGTCGGTCTTTGTAGGGTCAACGAAAGCTAATGAGCTGTGAACATTCACCAAGCCAACTCTGTGACAGAAGGATTGATTAATGTCTTGTCCAACCTTCCAGGTGCAACAATTTTTCATGCGACCTGAAAGGGAATCTGATCCAATGATACGGACCTTCAGAATTGTACAAAATTGAATAGGGGTTTGAATCCCGGAAGGACCCTCATAAGTCCATAGGCCTACAATCAAATCCGCTTGACTGTTAAAAAAGAAATAACTCAATACTTTGGTGACAATTCCTTTTCATGCTTCGCCCCATGATTGTGGAAAACTCACCCAGCGTCAATTCGTTGCATCACTAGTATTTCTTTGTTAGGTCAAAATTAAAAACACATCTCATGGATCAGGCATATTCAACATACATGTAGTCCTTAAATTGTTGTGATGTTTGTCATCTATATAAATGTAATTGTAAATGAAGCGCTTTGATATATATTTATTATGAAAAGCGTTATATAAATAGAAATTATTATTATTATCATTATTATTATCATTATTATTATTATTATTATTATTATTATTATTGTTATTATTATTATTATTATTATTATTATTATTATTATTATTTTTAGTATTATGAGTATATACATGGAACCCTTAGGCAAGGAGGCAACCATTACAGTACCAAGCCTTGAAAACCCCTTGGCTTACTACACAACTGTATGCCAATGGTAATGAGAGAGTTAAGGTAGCGAGTGAGGTGTTACTTGTTCATTCTGCCGCCTGTTTCACAATGGCACATAGCTTACTACCTGTTTGATACCCCCTACAAACAAAATATCAATTGAAAATAAAGCTTACATTATATAGTCTTAAAACTGTTAATTTCACTCGAATTGATAGTCACACTAAAAGTAAATATTCTGGTTTCCTTGGATTTAAACAAATAAATGGATACCTCATGAAAGGCAGTGGTACCATAGTCTTTTGTTACTTTTTTAGGTGCTATAGGTACCTTCAATCATCTTAGTGGTGGCTTTTCTTCATACCATTTACATGTACTTGAAAAATCTTGTGACTATTTTCCGTAGAAATCAAGATTTGGAAGCATTATTGACATAACTTTACTGTATGTATAGGCATCCCTCAAACGAACAGTCATTTGTTTGTCACTGTCATTCTGATAAACTGTCCAAATTTGCAACAAAATTGAATGAAAACCTTTTTGGTGCCCAAAACGATATGAGGAAATAAAATGATATACAACATGACTATGCAGCGTAAAAAACCCCAACTTATACTCAATTTGTTTGCAAGTTGTAGGGATAGTTTACATTTATAAGTGTTGTTTTTTTCTATTAAAAAGCACACTTCAAACTATTATACGACACAAAAATTGAAGGGAAAAAAAACATGAACAAAAATTAAAACCGCACTCGCCACGTGAAAAGAAAAAAGGTATACTCCCGGCAGACCCAGTGGAACATGTTGGCCCAAATGGCTGTCTGCTGCATGCATATGCCCATTATCGTAAGCGGGCCCCAATACAAGGCCGTCCACCTATTATACATGGGTGGGTTATGAGGCAAATCGGTAAAAATATTACGTGAACACATTTAACGAAGTACACCGGCACTCAAACAAACAAACACGAATACGACGAACACATATTTATTCCCTTTCTTTCTTTTACTTGGTTCTCTCTCTTTCTCTCTCCCCCCTCTCTCTCTCCCTCTCTCTCTCTCTCTCCCCCCCCCCCCCTCTCTCTCTCTCTCTCTCTCTCCCTCCCCTTCGGCCCCTCCCCCCTCCCTCCCTCTCTCTCTCTCTCTCTCTCTCTCTCTCTCTCTCTCTCTCTCTCTCTCTCTCCCTCCCCTTCGGCCCCTCCCCCCTCCCTCTCTCTCCCTCTCTCTCTCTCTCTATCTTTCTTCTCTCATTGTTGTCTGTAACTCACAGACCCCTCCTGCGCTATTAATACTATTCCTACTCGGGGGAAATCAAATTATTTGCCATTAGTGTAGCATCAAGGCTATCTATATATACGTTCAACCAACATTTTGACCTGAACGTGCGCCGACTCCACAACTGAGTACCGATGTTACGGTACATCTGATCTGGTGCTTACGTATAATTGCTTTTGATTTTATTGAGGTCAATAGAAGTTGAGAGTATGTGATAAGATATTGACATAATCCTGACCGTAAAATGAGTCTTTTCATAACAAAATCATAGATTCACTCAACAAAAAAAAAAAAAAAAAAAAAAAAACGTACTACAGAATTAGTGAGGTATAAAACGCAATTTGCGTAGTTCAACGGATCATTTGCTTTTACTTTTAATGGATCTAAGCAGTGCATTTGACACCATAGATCATTCTCGCTTGCTAGAAGCGTTAAAGACCCATTTCGGTATAAATGGTCTTGTCCGTATGTGGATAGAATCATACCTTCATACCTGAGATATCATGTCACTGCTATGCTGATGACACATATCTTTATGTATCTTTCAGTCCCACTTAGCATGCTCAAGAGCAAGCTGTATCACTTCTAGAAACATGTATTGACTATGTACGTGGATGGATGCTAGAGAATAGGCTCATGCTAAATGATAGTAAAACTGAATTGATGATAATTGGCACAGCTAAGCAAACATCCAAGCTGAACTTAAATGGTGTTTCAGTCAGAGACTCTTTGATACAACCATCTGTTAAGGCTAGAAATGGTGTACAGTTTGATACAGAGTTTAATATGAAAGAACATATCATTACTGTTTATAAATCGGCATATTAAATGGTTTATAACATTCATCGTATCCGAAAATATTTAGATATGGATGTTACAAAAAGAGATTGTTCATGCATGCATCACTATCAAATTGGATTACTGTATGGGATCCCTGACTCTCAATTACTGAAATTGCAGAGGGTGCAAAACACCTGTGCAAGGCTTATATTTGGTTGCACGAAATATACAGGCATCACACCAATGCTAAGAAACCTACATTGGTTACCAATACGGCAGAGAATAGCATTCAAGGTCTTACTATACAAAGCACTTCTTGGTCAAGCTACTGGCTACATTACAGAATTATTGAGGCATAAAACCAGTAATCATGGTCGTAATATTCACAGTTCAACGGATCCTCTGCTTTTACAGATTCCATCCTTCAAAACAAAAGTAACGCTAGGTGATCGAGCATATGATTGTGCAGCAGCAAAGCTCTGGAATAGCTTACCCCTGGAAGTTAGGAAAGCACCACCCGTAAATAACTTTAAATCAAAGCTCAAAAAACATTTATTTACTTAATAACAAGCATTTTTGGAGTCCTATAAAGCGCTCTATAAATGTATATATTGTATTGTATTATTTAGGTGTCAATAAAATAGCGTACTAATGCACACCATACGGAAAATATCACCACTGTTAATCATTACCAATATCAAATACCAATCGTCACCGGCATAATCATCACCACTAGCAGTCATCATCACCACTACCAATCGTCATCATCATCATCATCATCATCATCATCATCATCATCATCATCATCATCATCATCGTCATCACCACCAGCCATCACTATCAACATCACCACTACCAATCATCATCAACATCATCATCACCACTATCAATCGTCATCATCATCATCATCACCACCATCATCATTACGACTACCAATCGTCATCATCATCATCACCATCATCACCATCACCATCATCATCACTATCAATCGTCACCTTCACAACTACCAATCATCATCACCATCATCATCACTACTTGTCATCATCTCACTATCATCATCGCTACCAATCATCATCATCATCATCATTATCATCACTATCATCATCATCGCTACCAATCATCACCATCATCATCATCATCATCATCATCATCATCATCATCATCACCATCATCACCACTACCCATCGTCATCTTCATCCTCCTTCTCCTCCTCCTCATCATCACCACCACCATCATCACTACCCGTCATCATATCACTATCGTCATCATCGCTACCAATCATCACCATCACAACTACCAATCATCACCATAATCATCACCACTACCAATAAGCACGTGAGGGTTACCCTACATAATCCTTTTGGCTTTGGGGATCCCTCCACATTCAAATCTGAAAAAAAAAAACGTTCTCTGTTTATTTCCTTGTCCATGTATTCGTGTAATTGTTATGATGATGTTACTTGCTGGTTCTTGCTGGTATATATAACATCGAATTTGGAAATAACAAAAATGAAACAAACTATATCACTGAAATTGCTTATTGCTAGGTCTGTGGAAGTAAAATGTAAATGAACACAGCACTTTCTAATGTTGATATCAATAATAACAACATATGACATTGTTTTATGTTTTCTATGTAAATATTTATTTATTATTTACTTCCTAATCAGGATAGTTCATCATTCTTTAAAACAAATCGAGAGACGTAGCAGTTCTGTCTTAATTACTCTAATCACATATTGAAGAAAGCAGAGTACTGAACTTGAAGCAATATATTTTAAATGTTGTCAGGCTGGTTATTCATCTTGCTTGATATAAACATTTTGAACCTCATTCGATTTCACCAATTTGTGGAAAAACTGTAATGTGAAGTTTGTTTATATTAACGTCAAATCCCTCTTCTAAAGTTATCAATTCCAGTCGATTGAATAATGCATGAGAAAGAAATGAATATGATAATTGACAATCGAAAAGAAACAAAAGAGTACAACCTCCTCACCATTAGAGAAAGGAAATAGGGGACACATCCCAAGATTTTCCAGTAAAATGTAAAATAGTGTAACATATCAAAGAACTCTGAAGCAAAGCAAATTACTACGCTGTATAAGAAAACAGGTCATGTAACATCACCCCTGCAATTGCAATAAACTTTATTTGGTTAGAAACTTATGATTGAGTGAGGAAACTATGGACGATACAATATGTTTTTCTTTAAAAAACCTATGATTACCCTTAGAGTTGTAATTTCTCCTTTCTACGAGTTGATAAGAAAGCAGCCTGCAATATCCAGTGGCTTGATAACTTTCAAGGTTAGAGAGAACACTTTTTCCTTGGCTTACTGTCAGACTGCCATAGTCAGAAAAATATCAATTCCAACTCATATACCGTCATACCTGTTAGTTTGCCCTGTGCTCTTGCTTGAACAGGGTAGACCTATGAGTATGTTTAAGCCATAATTACAGTGGTTATTCATGACTCAATAATATCAGACAACCTGACGCTGTGATGGTTGCATTGCAAGAGGCTGTGTTGCTTTATTCTCAACACTGTAGACAGCTGAAGTCATGGAACAGACGGTCAAGTGATGGCGCTGTTCACATCCTGTAACAATACCGAACATTTGGAAACTAATTATACAGTCCTACATTCATTTATATTCTTCAAATATAAATGTTCTCTACATATGATGTGAAATCTCCACCGATCTCCTTATCACCTTAAAGTTTGTCAATTCATACCCATCTTCCGTAAACGTGTTCCCATTTAGTTACATACAACTCATCTGACAGAGCAGCTATCACGCTTTTATAATGGCATTCAATAACTGCAATATGAACACTAATAAGGTAAACAACTAGCACATGTATCTATTTACAATATTCATTAACAATGAGTGTCAGATGATCATATACACGCAATCAAGTGAGTTCGCCTCTACTACACTCTCTCCCAAAGGGCAATTCCACAGGTTTGGTTAAAGTCATGTAACGTAAGTAACCAAAGCTTCTTTATTTTATATTCTGTTATAGTTTTGCAGAAATTATGTCAATAATTATTTAGGAAGCAAACAGTCCATCTTTCCATGACACGCAATCATATCCTCAGCACAGAAACTTCTTTTTAAAACAAATGAGGAAGCTTTGGTTACTTACGTTTCATGACTTTAACCAAACCTGTGGAGCTGCCCCAAAGGATTATCCTCTTTATAAGGGTCGAATGGCATCGCATATTATATTAAATTAATGATTAAAATCATGATATCAATTCAAGCAGGAGGAAACACTACTGTTTGAAGTTGACTTGCCTCAGACTAGGCTTTTTCCATAGGAAAATAGGAAAATATCCATTCCAACGCATAAAGCGATGACAGATTGACAAAATTTTAAATAAAATTCAAACATATCTTAAGGATTTATTGAATTTGACCAAGAAATAAGTACTGTCACTGACCCTAGCCCGTGACATTAATGTTCAATTCCACTGCATCAATAATGTAGAGAATTGTCATTGTTGTTGGTTTATACAATGCGTTAACAGGGAAATACCAAGATTACTGTCCTAGCTGTAATTTATTGGGCAAAATTACACAAGAGTAGGGCTGACAGCATTTAAACATAAATAGATTCGTTATGTAATGAGTTTGATTTCATCGAAACTTTTCCGAATTTCATTCTTTGAGTTCTTTACTCGGATTATATGAAATGTATTATCATGATCCTTCTCCCGTTAAGCCTCACACCACCAAGTCATGCGAAGGCCTGTCGAGCTATTATGCATTAAACAAACCGGTTGTACTGAGAGGGTTAATAGGTGTTAACAATGATATCCACGATGGGTTTCTGTTGTTGAAGCTAATGAACTCAAGGTGACATCTTTAAATTCCGGGAAGAAAACAAAGGCATGCTCTCCATTATTGGCATCATGCCAAGAGAGCATACGAGATACTCGCTATGCCTTTATCGGATTACTGCGTTAGGCAATAAAGACTTCTTCACCAATCAGACGTGAAAACCGAAAATGTTGGCTAATGGTTGCATTTTGAGTCGACTTAACGTTGTTCCTCGAGTAAATCTTTAAGAATGATGCCTAATAATAGATTTGATAGAAAGGTACGATTATTTGGGCGTGAAAGCTTGGTGATCCATTCTTCTTTTTGAGGGGGATATTCATTTGATGGCATGATGAACATTAGGGGTCACTCACAGGTCAGTGCTTGCCTTTGTTCGTCATTGTGTCCAACAACGACCGTCTAAAATACGGCAGATAACGAAAGGGGTACATAACATGTCTTTACAAGCAAGTGTTCACACCACGATACAATAACATGAGTTTCTCCAATATATCAGAACGTATGTAAATGAAAATCAATAAACGAATCCTTCACCGTGTTATACTCTTGAAATCTATATTTACTACACATCTCTTGTTAAGCCGATAGGGCCTATACAATACTACTATCCCATAACACCACAAAGCACTTAAAAGTACATGTACAATCCAACGATCCCGGTAATATTGATTCACAATGAAAATGTTCATGAAGATTCAGAACAAATGAAACTTGAGTCGTATTTCTAACCTAATATTTCAGATTATCAGCTTTGAACGGCGCTAGGTACAGGCA
This sequence comes from Arbacia lixula, assembly GCA_963669155.1. Classification (NCBI taxonomy): domain Eukaryota; kingdom Metazoa; phylum Echinodermata; class Echinoidea; order Arbacioida; family Arbaciidae; genus Arbacia; species Arbacia lixula. The sequence continues at coordinate 21,545,593 of OZ022588.1, forward strand.
GTGAGGCTTGGCGCGTGAAAATGTCCATCCGGCGATGTCGAAACGCCAGGTGTCTCTTGAGTTCCGACGTACGAGGAAAGCCCTTGCCGCATATGTCGCAGCGACAGGGGTAGGCCCCCGTGTGTCGCAGCTCATGGTCCCGCAGCTGTCGCTGCCTGAAGAAGCCCATGCCGCACAGCCGACACACGAAGGGACACACGGCCGCGTGGGTTAGTCTGTGTTCCTTCATGTGGAACCCATACTTGTACGACTTTCCGCATACGTCGCACACGTACCGCTTGCGTCGAGTCCGTGGGTCCTTGGCGGAATCCGTGTCCTGGTTTATTTCGTCTGGCTGCAGATCGTCAGAGGGAGAGTTTGGGTCATCGCTCGACATATCGCTCCCCGGCAAGCTGGCGTCAGACATAGTCGACTTGGTGCTCAGATCCAAAATCTCGTGCTCTGGCTCAGTCTTCAAAACCCGCTCATATCCAACAGTAAGGGTTTTGACGTCAGAGTCACCCGTCACAGAGGCTTCCTTGGAGGGCTCGTGCGCCACTAATTCTGGCTCCCTGATGGTCGCAGAGTTCAGCTGGTCTCCCAGGTTGCAGTTGCCTGAGATATGATAGGTGTTGACGTGGTTCTGAAGAAGTTTGCCTCGAGAGAACTGTTGGCCGCACTCTTGACATTCAAATACCTCTTTCCCAGCGGCGGTCAAGTCTTCGGATTTTGATCGTAGTCGCTGAATGGGTATTTCCGTGTTGTTAGTGATTGACGGAGGAGCCGACACGGAGCTATCACGACAGAGGTGCATGTCTTTGATATGCTGCTCAAAGACCTCGGTGTTATTGAACCACTCCTTGCAGTCGTCGCACTGGAATCGCTGTTCGGGTGGTGCTGTCTCGGTACCCTGGTCATCAGGTGCTTTGTCTGCAGGAAGCTCGCTCTGCTGGATGACCGTGTCCTTGGACAGTGCCGTGGTGTCCATGGAGGACGAGATGTGCGAGCCACCGTGGATGCGCTCTATGTGGCTCTGCATGAAGCCGAAGCGAGAGAACATCTTACCACACTCCGGGCACGGGAAGCGCCGTTGCTGCACGATCCGCTGCCGTACCTGCCCCGACGGGCCCTTCAGCTCGCACGCCGCTCCATTGTAGAAGCCCAGGTCCCCGTGAAACTTGAGGTGGTCGTGGATTGAGCGTGCATCCTCGAAGGGCGTCTTGCACGTGTTACAGACAAATATCAATTCCAGCATACTGGAGTGGAACATTTTAGCGTGTGAGACCAGGGTGTATAGGTCGCAAAAGGTGCGCTCACAAATACGGCAAAGATACCGCTGTTGTGTACTCCCCGTACTTGGCATGGACTGAGATTCGAAGCCTGCGTCGTTGACCATAACTCGCATCTCCTGATTTGGGACATTTGCTGTGTCCGTGCTGTGTACTTGCTGATGTGGACGCTGCAGCTGCTGCTGGGTATGAGGAGATGAAAGTGGTGGTGGGGGAGGGAGGGAGTGAGTAGGTGTCTCCTGACGTGGAGAAATCAACATCTCGCCAGGCTTCTGTGAGCCATCTTGAGCTGCTACAATCATGTTGGCGTGGTCCATGTCAATCTGTTGCATGACGGCCACATACTCTCGGACGGACCGTGCAGTCAAATGCTCCCCGTTAGGTCTGACCAGCCTCTGAAGGTGCAGCTGCTTCAGGTTCCTAAGAGCCATGTCGTCTGCCTCCATTGCTGGCGGCTGGGTTTGGTGAGCCCCGCTGGTCGGAAGGGCTGCGTCTGAAGAAGCAGGGATCACAGTGTGCCGGAGAGGGCGTCGCACACCATTTCCCCGTGGCCATTGCCTCTCCACTTCCCTCTGAAGGACGCTCTCCATCTGCGCATCAACAGACGCGGTTTGCTGCTGGTGCTGGTGCTGCTGTATCCACAGTCTTTCTCGATACAGCCGAGTGATCTCTTCGTTCTGCTGTACATCCTGCTCTCTCGGGTGGCGAGTCAGGATCGGTGCTTGCTGGTCTCTCTCTACGTCGGAAGAGAACTGACAGGTGAAATCGTGCATGTTCTTCTCCGGGAGTCCCGACTCACCAGACATTGGTTGGTCTCCAGGACTCAGACGGACACCATGGTTTAGGTACTCGGACTTGAGACCCTCTGTGACGTAATACTTGCAGTCTTCACCCTGCAGACGCAGGAGGACCTCACATCCCGTCTGCACAGCCAGGTCATGGGCCTGGAGCAGGGAAGAACAAGAGCATAGCATATATACATCAGCTATTCCATCACGACAACGAGGATTATGATGAAGATGCCAATGATGGTATTGATAATAAAGACGATAGTGATTACGTTACGTATGCTAATGCTCATGAAAATCAGCATAACTGCGATAGTTGAACGTGCATTAGGCATACCTTTCCAATTTGAACTTTTTAAGTCTTATAAATTATTCTGGGAAAATATTGTGTGCCTGTTGACCTTATCAAGAAAGTCATTATCTTTGAAAAGTCCAGGAGCCAATACAAATGATAGTGTTATAACTTGTCTTCCCTACATTTACATACACTAAGTTTTTGCGGATTTTGTTGGAGGTCGTGAAGACATCCCCCTTCTTCCCCTTCCCCCTTGTAACCCTTGTTCCGCACATGTATTACAACACCTTTCCTAGTTCCTGGGCTTACATTTCGGATAAGTTTTCGTTGCAGATTCTCCTGGACCCACATGCGGAGCTCGTCATTGTCGATGTACTTCATGGCTCGCAACTGGAGGTAACACGTATCCCCGGAGCGTTAGTCAGAAGAAGGAACAGCGAAGGACCGGTGCTACCCAAGGGTGCTTCTAGCCGATGATGTGGTTCAAGTGTAAGCAGAAAGCAAACACACGAGTCAGCACGACTGACTAACTGTACACCAGGTTGAGCTCGGTGTCAGTTGCGGCGATTCACTCGGATGAGCGGTCAGACAAATTTGCGAGTTATCTGCAATGAATAAAAAAACATGTAAAAAGAATCAGGGTGGAAATGAAACCGTTTACATTCCATGCATTGTCACTGGAGGAGCCTTATTTCTATTTTATCAATTTAGATTTCTTACACAAATAGATATTCTCATTTTCTTCCTTCTCTATCTCCTTCTTTTCTCTCGCCTCTCTATCTCTCTCCCTACCTCTTCTCTCGAGCATTGTTGCTACATGCACACGCATTCGTCTAGAATTGTGCTAATTTTAAGCTCCCACTTAGTCACGCACAACCAGATTATAAAAGCTTGAAGTTTCAGGTTCGATGACTGTTTCCGAGAACTTTTGACAATACATTACAGAAATGTACAAACAAAATTGATCATGCAGGCGTGCATGACTATAGTGATTGTAAGCCCACGTCTCGAACACGCATACTTTTTTTTACTGCCCCTCCCCCCCCCCCCCCCGGAGACTTATCGCGCCGAAAGCATCATAATTTTCTATACATTCACAAATAGACATATTTCTTTCTACATGCATGTTGAACAGAAAGTTTTTCTGGTTCAAAATGCCTTTGGGAACGGTGACCTTTGATATTCTCTGCTTACAGTTATTTAAAGGTTTACTATCATGGAAATACAAGTTAACTTGTATTGATGTATAAAGGTTCATATATTTAAAAATTAATACCTGTTTTATGAAAATGTTTCCCATGTTTTAAAATAACTTTAAATGAAGTTTTCTTCACCTAGCTACGCTCCGCCCCTGAAATATATCACATATTCATGAGCATTTTGTTTTATCCATTGTCACTCATAAGCATTGAAAACCTGCAACTCACCTTGTGAGCTTTCAGGACATGTTTAAAACTATACCACTTCACACCCCTTCTTAATTACTTCAGCACTTTGAAATGCCTGACATAGACTAATCTGAATGGTAAGGTGGTAATCATTGGAAAAACCGTCATTCTATTTTGAGCATTAGCAGCTGACTGGGTAAGTTGCACGATATGATGTACTGTTATGCTGATTTATCCTGCTTGTGTGTCATAAATGATGTCACAAGGTGCTCATGAATATATTCAAAATATGGGAAATATTCTTCATGAAACGGTTATTTATTTCTTAATGTAGAAACCCATATACATCCATATAGGCTGACATGTATTTCCAGAATAGCACACCTTTGTTGTCGATAAATTGTTATAAAATAGCTTGTCAATCTTGAAGGAAATATTTTCCATATCAAGCAAAATGACACCTCTATTCATTATAAAGCATGGAATGATAATGGTATATGATAGATCAAGTTCTTATCATTTGATATCTTCCGAATAATGTTTGGCGTTACAACTAATTTTCTTCAATACACTGTATCATGGCCTTTCTACAGCAAAAAACCGCCACTTAGACTTAGATGTTATTTCCCTGTTATGTACATTTGCAAAAGGTTGTTCTCATGTATATTCTGTGCTTTTAGCTGGAATGAAAACACAACAAAAAAAATCCAGCAAATGCAGTCAAATGTTTGATTTACAAGATGGAAGTATTCTTACATGATAGCAAAATCTAAGACGGTTTCAATATAAATACAGCTAACTTAACATAATTCTGTATACTAATGAGCTTGAATTGAAGATAGTGAATCAAATAAAATGTTCTTTTTGCCAGTCGCACTTTGCGACAAGAATACATTTCTTCTGTTAATTTACAAATTTGTTATGGTAACAATAAGAGAGGAGAGATACGACTGGTGTTTACATGAAATTTACTAGATAAACTTTATTACTTGGGTTTAGAGGATTACAGAACAACGCCTTGAATTGGATTATGATTCAAAATAAGCAAGTATTTTTGAACAGAGGAACATCTTATAGACAGAGGAACACCGTACCCTCTTTTGCGAAATGCAAATCTTCTCTGATCAAATTTTATAATCAGGACAAATATATATCGGCACTATCTTACCAAAACGTGGCAAATTTGAGACACCATTTAATGGATAATGTCTGAAACTTCCCACAAACCTAAAAACATTACGATATAGGCCTCGCAACTTTAGTATTTGTTGCTTAAGCAAAGGTTAGGCAACGTGGTTTAATTATCACAGGGCATGACTTTTCTAGCGTGCATACCAAAATAACAATGATGTTTATTACATAATGCAACGTACACATACAGTGTAGTATGCTGTCAGGTTTTAGCGCGTCTGCGAGGGCCGCCCCTGACGGTTTAAAGCTATCTTCCTGGAGCGGGTTTTACTGTCGCAAATCGAAAACTCTGTGGTCTTAACACGAGTATGGAGCCGTCAACTGGGAAAGAACGATTTCATCTCACACATGAAAATCCATAAACCATGGAGGTACTCTGATCTTAAGATTTCATGTAGTTTTGGAGAATTGTCAGTACTACCCGACTTTGACAAAAGGAAGCAAGTGACTTTAATAGACAGTGGGCATGGTGGGCATGGTGGATAACTTGTTCGCCGCGTTTTTTCTCTGTTAAGACGGGGGATAATTGACACAAATGTGAGTTATTTAAGTTTTAAAGTTGAAGCGGGCATTTCTTACGTACAAGTCCAATCTGACAAAGAAATACCATCTTGCTGGGAGGTTTAGTCATCAGCTGACATCGGCATTGCAAGAACCATACAGGCAATGGATAAATTTCGCTCAATTACATGCACAGTCACTTTTATTACTTGCTTGCTTTTGTCAAAGTAAGACGGTCTGTATGAAGTGAAGATGGAGTTTGAAGGCAACAATGTTGGCACCGATATATTTTCAAAATGCAACTGATCTAACACTTGAATTTAGTTTAATGTCATACATGCCGGGTCACAAATCATGCATGACCCGAAAAATTAGGGACATAATAACGCAGTACACATGGCTGTCTAGCATTGCATATAGAGTCGCTACTACAACACGGAGGCCACACCCTAAAGTGCCCGACATCAGATCGAGTTGAAAAGTGTCTATGGTGATGGCGTGTGATAAAGAAGGCTCATTACGGTGATATGCTGCGTCATTTTGATAATATACCTTTTCTGAATTGTTTCAACTCAACTATTATGCCTCGTAAGACAGAAGTTAACCGGTTCACATGACGGACCAACATTAAAAAAAAACCCGACATGAGAAAACCTGAGCAAGAAAGGTCATCTAGAACGCGAATCATGGCCGTGCGCTGTAGTTAAGACAGCGTTATCCCTATCACGCATACAGTTTGCACACATCAAAGTACAATTTGGCTTGTACATATGTTTACATAGTTAATAGTTTGCATGGCCCACCTTCAGAGACTGGTGGTGTGACCACATATCAACAGTGGTTTGTACGTGAACTGGTCACTGCATTTATAAATATGCACAACCCAAGGCTACATTATTCAATAAACCCTTTATTCGAAGTAGTTTAATACGACTGAGCCATAAGTCGTAGCGATGTTTTGGACCCCGTAGCAAAGAATTGCGCTCAACCATGGCACATGGTGAATAGAGACAGTTTTTGTATGTGACCATATTTATCTTACATCTAAAGAGGCATACCGCGACATTTTGCCACTTACGTTACAAAAATTCCATTCAAAGTAGCATATTTGATGTTGATTATTCATAACCTTGATGTATCCAACATCTTACGTTAATTACTTCCATTTTGCAGGATACCAATGTCAACCCGCCAGTACCCATATGGGCTGCCCCTCTAAAAATAGATGTAATGAATAACTAATTATTATGTGCCTAACTAGAAAATAAAATCAATTCAGTGTGTCAATCTTTGTTCGACCCCTCTCGTGCAACTGCTACAGTTTTGTAAGTAAGAAATGTATGTAACATACGCACATCGCGATAAAGAGTATGTAGTATATTGCTAATTGCCGATGTTGGGCAGTTCTGGAACCTCCATTCAAAAGATGGTTGCCACTTGTTGCTCATGTGACTACTGTATCAAATGTTCTCAAAGCCCGATTGTGCTTATCGCCCCCATCGTCCAGCTTTAGCCATGCTTGTGTAAGCGTATCTGTTTAAGGGTACACATTACGAGTCACATTTTCAAAGCAGGTGACGAAAATAGAAACGAAACGCTGATACAAGCTAAGCGCGCGCAAGCTTTGAACGCCCTTTCGTCAACTCGTTGTCGACAGAACGTTGTCTCATTATCCATGTATCATTGTCATTCTGTAATGCCCGTTGAAGTATAAAAACATCGTTCATAATTATGGTGACAATGACACTGATAAAACAATACAATTAAAAATAGTCTTAATAATAAAACCATACAGGATGACCACATCAGCAAGTTGTTGAGACACAGATACCCCTCGCTCGGTCACTCATTAAATTTAATGTTTTGTCCTCACCACAATTATACTGGTATGAAATGAAGAGTGCGTCTGAATTGAATCCACTACTTTAAAAACATTTTGCAGACCCTACCCTCGCCCAAATTCAGACGAAAATATCCGCCACTGTGAATAGCAACCCTTTCCGTCTCAGCCCTTCTCAGTATCTCAGTGATCATGAATACATATGAAATTGAAAGATTTTTTTTCGCTTACCACGTCGGGGACCGCTTTTCTCTATCCTGAATGTTTCCAAAATAGAAAGTCGCAAGCTTATGCGCCCTCCTTGCATTTTAACGATAACTTTGAATACTGTGAATACTGGTTGGTATAGAGATGAGATGAGGTCCAAATCAGAGTAATTATCACCAAGAGATATTTCTTTACCTCTACACGCTGTCCAGCAGATGACTGTGTGACGAGATCGTTCCTGCTTCATGCATGTGCTGCCTACATTAGCATCATGTGTCCACGTAAAATTCCTCTACGCTTGACTACGTCTATTCTATCCGGTTACGCCGATAAAACCTACGTGATCATGTGTGGGGCTTCTGGTCCAAAGACTTCCCCAGAAGCACATCACAGAGGACACCCTACATCACTTGCAGTTGCATAACTATTCATATGAAATCGGTGTGACATGTTGGAACAATTTGCACAATGAACAGGGTTAAGCGGATAAAGGATTCTTTTAAATTTTGTTCGCGTAACAAAAAATATGTCCAGAGTGTTGTTTTCATAAGATTGATGAGTGACCAGTGCTTCCCTGGACAGAGAGATCAGTGCTATTGTTGAGCACAGATATAGACCTATGATTATTTTATGAAGTCACAGGAACACCTGAAATGTTAATATAATTGGCCAGTAGTCTCAGTTAAACGCTGTTAACATATAAAGCAAAAACAGCCGAACACTCACCGTTGATATTTTCATGAAATACACGTTTGACAACAATATGGGTAACCTCATTTATAACATTATCTTTGTTCATGATTTTGTTATTTCTCATTTGTAACATATAAAATTACGGGAAGATACCGGCGTATGATTGGTTTTTGGTTGTTCTGCTCCGGTTCGTCCAACACAGACTGGGAGAAGACAACATCTAGTATGGAGTATAGAACACAAATCATGAGTAAGCCTACTTGAGATAGTTTGAATATTTTTTTTTTGAGGGGGGGGGGGGGGGGTCGAAGTCTTGTGGATGAGGCACTTGAGTTTTCATTTACGTTATCTGTTATATCCACAGACCTACCTGTATTTCTGACCACGTACGGGTCCCTGTGATAGGCGGGGGGGGGGGGGGGGGGGAGAGGGGGCATGTGTGATTAACGAGACATAACAAACTTAACAACACTCCACAGTCTCAATACTTTATACTTGCAGTCATGGTCTCTTTCTAACATAATTCACAGACGGTGCTGTAACACTCTAACTGCATGAGTGATCACACTTTAGATTGCATTATAAATATCGTTGTTAAAATATTGACAACAAGAAGTCCCCAATATACACAACTTAGAACAGTATACATTTTACCAAAGATTCGGCTGCGTGCGTACTTTAGTAATTTATTCATATCACATTTCACTTAAGGAAATATATCCAGTAATGAATACATCACAAATTGTTCATACATGTTTGATTATATTCCACTTAATAAGAATGTTGCTATATGATTGGTCATGAGCTGATCACGTGATAAAGCGTAGTTTTGCCCATCTGATCACCTGAGAAGAAAAGTTCGTTACACTCTAGGTGATAGTACTTTTTGGCTTCGCTGATCTCTTCACTCCTCACAGTCCTAACACGTGACCAATATTTTGAGTGCGCGCGAAATAAAAGTGCGTTACACTCGGACTATCAATTGACTAACAGTAGTTCCCACTAACGTGTCCTAACGCGCGTCCAAACGCGTGTTCCCATGGCAGCGGCTCGGGGTTAGGTAGAGAAGTAAACATTACTTTTGTACGTCAAATTGCCATTTTTGGTATAGATAGTTGGTTTCAGATGTGGAATATAAAGCAAATAATCAACTTTTGGTTTCAGGCAACGAGACGAACTATCACTTCCTCGGCGATCGGAATGTATACGCTATTTTTCCTGAGCTGCTCTTCGGAAAGACAGCTACATCCAGATCGCCTCGAAAGTGATAGTTCGTCCCATTACCTTCACCAACGTTGATTATTTGCTGAATATTTGTTTTGTCGTCTCGGAAACCAATAGACCCAGCCACGAAAACTGTCATCCATAATGCTTATCCGGCACACTAACTTTGCTGAATGCACTATGCTAACAAACTTTGTGAATAATTTCAATCAATAGTAGTTTTATTTTTGGAAGAAATTCTAAGAATTTGAGAATTCATTTATATCACCCTTTTGTGGACTGAAGCACTGTAACCTTGCGCTTGTCGATTTTATTGTGTGCACTTATAAACAGATTTCTTTCAGAACAAATTCAAAGATTTGTTTTCTTACAGAGCAGAGACAAACAAATACAAATTATAAAGGGTTAAGTCATCGCAATACTGTTAACGACCAGTGATGACGTGGCATATAAGTGTGATTTTAAAGTTGTTTATGCTTGCGATGTGTTATTGTGGCTCAGTATGAAAGAGGTTCTTGAAGTTCATCCTGAAGATAAGTTGGATTCACTAAAAGCATAAACATGAAAGAAACATATTAGTGAAAAATTGACGAAAATCGGTCAAAAGAAAAGAAAGTTATTACATTTTGATATTTCAATTTTGTGACGTCACGTGCACGGTACTCTTCCATTATGTACATAAATTGCTCTTTTTCTGTTTTTGACAACAGCTTTTTTTTTTCTTCATACAGGTATGTCTGTAAAAACGTATTTCTAATGATGGATCAAACCCACAGGTACAACGATGTATATTTCTTTGGAAAAAAATGCAAAAAAAAACGAACAAAAATGTTGTACATAACATAATGGGAGAGCAGCCCGCACGTGACGTCACAAAATCAAACCTTTAAAAGACCATAACTTTCGTAACATTTGACGGATTTTCATCAAACCCTCACTAATATTTTTCTTTCATGTGTCTGCTTTTATTGAAAGAAAAATAATTTCAGGGTGAACTATCCCTTTAAGTTGAGCTTGTATTGCTTTGTACGTTTTGGGTTGTTTCTTTAAAGTGTGTCAAATTAATGTTTTTTTTATTTACACCTTTTACATAAGTATGCACTCTATGTCACTTCAAGTGACATGCATGTGTGATCCTTCAATAAGCATGATTATTGGCACATCAAAGCTGCAAGAATCGCAATGTTTTGACCGACTGAACAATGCTGAACAATATAGTGCACGGCATTCGCGTAATGTAGTTCCTCTAGCAACGATTTAGTAAGGCCTCAATTACATTTCTCTTCTTGCAAATGTTACAATAGGGGCTTGTTCTTTTTTTTTAAGCGTAGGCCTAATTACTAATTTAAATACATGTATGTGTCGAACACAAAACTAGAGGTAAACGCGAAAGAAAATCATTCTAAGAATATTCCTTTGACGGCTGCCTCCGCTGACATGAATTTCGTAGCGACGTGATAAGCAAAAATATACAAACCGTAAAACCGTATACTGATATATCGGTTAGTGAGAAGTTCCATATGATAGAATACTAATCCTTCTTATATAATCTTCTTGTAAAATCTCCCCCCCTCTCTCTCTCTTTCTTTCTTGCCGTATTATGAAATCTCCATTAAGGTTTAATGAGCAATTCTCTCGCACGAATGTCTGACGAAAGACAGATAAAAAAAAAAAGGTTAACCCATTGTATTGATATGAAGACATTATATGAGCTATGTGCACATACATGTATTTATGACTTATAAAAACACATCAAACGCAAATACGGTTAAATAAGCCCTTATGTTGACTTGCCAATATCTGATGTACAAAGTCCGATTTATAAATAAATAATGACACTGCCGAGCTACGCGCACAATTGGAATCATGTGCCTCCGGGAGGTGCTTGTGGAAAGCTGGTCAAATAGAACTATATGGGGAGTTATGAAAATGTTTCATCATAAGACATGTTCAAGAACGTAACCAATAGGAATCCCGTATGCGAGTCACGTGATTATGCATTCATTTGACTAATTATTCAAGCCGTGCATTTGTTGTGCATCACTATGCAATTTTCGTGCAGCATTTCCCTTTTGTGTATAATGGAGTGACCATATTTTGCGCATATTTTGTTTTTCTTGATGATTCCAAGACACCTAGATTAATACACATAGCACATAACGTCCAATACCTCAAAAGAATAAGAAATCTTATATAATCACATTTCATGGCCTGGAATTCAAATTTCAGATTAAAATCAATGTAATTTCGATTAATAAACAATAAAATAAACACGCAGTCAATGGAATGATAAAGTGGCTTTGTCTCCTTTCAATCCTGTGAATGATTAACCATCCATAAAAGTCTGGGGCTATGTTCTTACAGTACACTCGTAGTTTTTTAACGTTTAAAAACTTGATGTATAAAACTACATAAATCGCCAAACAACGTAGCGTTCTCACACTATGTTAACAAAACGAGAATTCTTGGTTTATACAACACCGGAAGTACTCGGCGCGGAGCTATGGCGGAGCTGACGTGCCAGGAATGCGTTTTCAGGAGAGCAAACGTTCGTACATAACTGACCCGGAAGCTCATGCTGAAAGGAGGGGTCATTCTACACTACGAGTGGTCAAATATTCGACGTCTATAATGAAATGTGTTCTCATGGCACGAAACCATGAGTGCAGACCATCCACAGCTCCTATATTGTTTTTGCTGGAACCATATAATCGATCGTGGTTTTAAAACTTGAAGTAAACCTCAAGTTTTTACGCCACGAGTACGCACTCACGGTTCAAGGCCACGAGTGAAACTTCAAAAGATTTTTTAAACTTCAAATTAGCTTTAGGTTTTTAGCCCTTGTGAGACCGCCACTTGAAAAGATTAACGTTTGGGAACAATCTCTATTGTGTGTTCAATCACGTTGGCTTTTTTAAAATAACCATTATCACAGAACCTTGACTATACACCCACAAAGTTGGCACACGAAGAGTTAATAAGTTGAATTTAATACAAGGTGGTTCGCGAAGTCTTGCCTGATTTCGCAATCAATAAACAGTGCTAAGTTTTTTTTCCAATTGTTTTTTCTAAACCTTTTGACCCCTATATGAACTTTAACCCCATTAGCCTCATAAAGAAACACAAGTCATGTGGTATTACCCAAGGATCATTTGTAACAAGTGTGATCACAATTGATGCAGAAATAAAGACATGAGAGCAAGTCAAATGAAAACTTTGAGAAAAATGATGCACACGGCCTCATATCATTTTACCTTTTGACCCCTAGATGACCTTTGACCCTATCAGCCTCATGAAGACACATATGGTTTTATCTAAGGATCATTTGTACCAAGTGTGATCACCAATGCAGAAATAAAGAAATGAGAGCAAGTCAAACAAAAAAAATGAGAAAAATGATGCACATGGCATTATATAATTTGACATTTTGACTCCTAGATGACCTTTGACCCCATCAGCCTCATGATGACACATGTGGTATTACCCATGGATCATTTGTATCATGTGTGATCACAATTGATGCAGAAATAAAGAAATGAGAGCAAGTCAAACAAAAACTTTGAGAAAAATGATGCACATGACCTCATATCATTTAACCTTTTGACCCTTAGATGACCTCTGATCCCATCAGCCTCATTAAGAGGCATGTGGTATTACCCAAGGATCATTTGTACCAAGTGTGATCACAATTGATGCAGAAATAAAGAAATGAGAAGAAGTTAAACAAAAACTTTAACATTTTTGTAACAGACCAAGAGACCAAGAGACCAACAGACTAACAGGAAAAGTGATTACTAAGTCTCTGCCGAACTTCGGTCAAGCGACACAAAAAAAAAAACCCTCTAAGAAACAGGTTTGGAAAAGTTGAGAAAATCAGACATATCGTAAGGAAATTATTTGCGAGCACAAAACGGTAATTCTGAACAACAACAAATAAGAATGTTAATCTTTTTAATAGGGTAAATAGGTAATAAGCAAAACAGTCACAAGTAATTTTGTAATTTCTATCTCATGTCACATTCTGACATAAACATGATAAAGGCAAAATGCACAATTTGTTGATTTTGCCCGTCTTTTCTATCAGTTTGCTAGGGTTGTATTATCTCATCGAGTCTCTCTCTCCTCTCTCTCCCCCTCTCTCTCCCTCTCTCCCCCCCTCTCTCTCCCCCACCCCTTTCTCTCTCCCTCTCCCACTCTATCTCTCCCCCTCTCCCTCCCCCTCTCTCTCCCCCTCTCTCCCCCTCTCTCTCTCTCCTCTCTCTCCCTCTCTCTCTATCATATTCATAAGTTGCTACAAGTAGCTAAGTTGCTACAACACGTTAACTTGTTTGTCGTATCTGCTCTCCTCTGTGTTGTAATATTTCTTCTCTAATCTTAACTCTCTCTCCATAACGCACTATCTTACTGATTGATTGCAAAGCTGTTTATTTATTACTTGAAAAGGAATGTAAATTGCAATGTGCATTGATTTCACCGCATAAATTGTCATTTTTCATTGTTTTTACTAGTTTTAAGGAGTTCGTACAAGGAGGAAGAATGATGTTCTTCATGAACAATAAAGCTCAATTTCTCTTACAATTAGATGATTATTATGTGTAATTTTTGTAACGAAATTAATACAGACATTATGTTAATCCATCTAATAAACAATACAAGTGTTGATATCCGCAAATATGCATCAATTCGTTGATAAGAAAATTATAATTGATGGTGAAAAGGACTGCTATTTACAAATACCTTGTGAGAAAATGTGATTTTGTTTATGCACAATCAAGGCCTCTAGTAGAGGTGGAAAAGAACATTAGGGGAGAGAAAATCTCTTCTCTCGCGAAAATAGTCTGATTTTAAAAATGTTATTTAAATCTCCTTTTTGTCGGTTTAATCACTAAAGATATAGCTAACCTACGTCATAGCCGACTTACACCGGTAAGTTTACTCCACATACTGATGACTGTGTTTTAAAAATACACATTGCCAACCAATCTCTTTCTTTTTCTCCATTTCTAGTTCTATCCCTTTCCCTCTCCTTTTGTCTCGCTTCCCGAATTTGAGTATTCTCATGTTCGAATAACTTGTTGTGCTGCTATGTTGTTTTCCATTCATTACATGTATTATGCTAAATTGATGTACATTTGTTCTGATCAAGGACAAATGCCTGTTTTTCTAAATATGGACCAATACAAACACTCTGAATCTGAATGTATATATCTGACCTGTGCGACCCGTAGCCAGACTACCATGTATCGTGTGTGCATAATAGACACACGGAAATGCTACACAAAGAAGTCATGCACACGGCACTGTGCTGGTATGTACGTGAGTGAAAAGGTTGCGCGACCTAACCACAGATAATGCATGCTGAAATAAATTAAAGTATGAAATATTAACGCACCACGTTTGCATGGTTGCAGCAGACAGATATGCATATGGCATTCGACGAATTATTGGGGAATGGAACTCTTATAATAGGTTGCAGTGAATAACAGCGTAGCACACGGGCAAGTAGGTTGGGAGAAGTTTGGGGGGAACATATTAGACATAAGAAACATAAGAAAAGTCTTGACAATTATATTAACTAGCGTTGAATTCTGACCTGTAAACCGT
>OZ022588.1:21563091-21583091 GCA_963669155.1 Arbacia lixula
AACCAAAAAAAAAAAAAAAAAATTGTTAGAAAAACGTCATAACCCCCCAAGCCCCCCCCCCCCCCCCCCCCCCCCCCCCCCCCCCCCCCACTGAGAGCATTTTCAGAGACTGGGCGGGATAAAAAGAAATGTGTTTTTGTGTTTTTGTGTTTTTTTCATAAAAAGCACCCCCCTAGAAAAAAGCTGGTGACGGCCCTGATCTCGTGGCGTAATCTGAACCGTTTTACAGTGATCAGGAGTCCAATTCTCTTTGAATTTACACATTCACATAATGAATACAGTTGTATATCATTTTGAGGTGAATTTCTTACGTCATCTTGAATTCAAACGAGAAGGGCAATCGTGCTAATGGCAGAACGGTTCCCCGTGATAAAGGGGCCCACTGCTAGCATAAATTATAATAGGTGTTGAAAAAACTATTGACACTTAGGTATTGAAAAAACTTTTGACACTTTTGAAAAATGATGTTACATGAATACAGTTCTAATCAAGGTAAAATCAACACATCTTAAATTCAAAAGATCAATCAATTCATCAATTAACATTCTTGAAATGATTCTTGGAATGCTTCATAACATTTTCACTTTTGGACAAGGTTGGGCCTCAACATTTGTGTGTATCACATAATTAAAAACACAACAATGACAACTGTGTATCACACCTGTCTATCTACTAGCATTTGCCATCAGTGTTGTTAATAATGCATGATGCTTCTTTCAGAAAAGAAGATGGGGTTTACATGTACGATGCACAAGACAATTGCCGTTGAGGAAACATTGAGTTATCGCAGGCTTTTACAAAGAGAGAACCATCACGACCCAATATAGTCCTGCCAAAAATAATACAGTCTGTATCAGAGAGGTAACTGAACAGCAATGTTTTTAGTAACCATCTTCAACTTAATAGGTGTACGTGTGGATATACGTACGTCTGGATAATATGTCTGCATGTGCGCACGATATATTCGTGTGTGTGTCTGCCTTAAGGTATATACCCTGGTAGAGTAGTAGTATTGTCCTTCCCAGAGCATACATCATAAATAATCATAACACTACTTTAAATAAACATAGGCCGACATAATGCCATAATGCCTAGGCAAGGATAAATATAGTTTTATGAAATTATTGATATCAGTGTTCATGATCACTTCATGAAAGATTCTAAAGGTTGGGTGAGGTATTGTACGACTCGTTCCCAACCCCAAACTTCTTCCTAACCTCGTAAGTAAGTTGTCGGTGGCCGAGTGTTGGTCTGATGACATTAATGCAGTAATTTGGAGTTTCATTACCCAAATAGTTTATACCAACATGAAATTATCAGAGAAGTGGAATTTAGAATATGCATAAAATGTTTGAATTGGCACTGTGGGCCAGCTTTTTGGGTTCAAATTTAAATAACATTTGGCATCTACGATGATATTCCCCCGTTGCCTACATAATCCTATCTTATTTCTCACAAAAATTGAATCACTATTTAATATTCATTGTTCTGAATGAGTAACTTAAATGTTATATAAAAAAGTACAAATATCTGTATGTAATAGATTAAATCTTCAGATTCAATTTCAATTGTAGCTGTTCGTAAAATTCAAGTAAAACAAAGTTTTTCATTTCCTATATTCTGAGGGGGTCTGTTCATTGTTTTTCTTCGAGAAAACATGATATTTACAAAACGTTGACACACCACTTGAACCCTTCCGGAGATGCTGCTGATGGATTTGCGTATACATTCCTGCTGACAAAATGCACGCGTGGTACTAGGTGTTAAAAAAACCCTCGGACACTTTTGAAAAATAATTTGAAATAAGTTATGTCTCGAATCAAGCAGAAATTGACACAATATAAAGTCATGGGATGTCAAATTATTTAGATGCAAGTGTTGTGACATTTCATCAATTATCAATCTTTTTTTTCATAACAATCCTGCAAATAGTTAATGAGGTTTACACTTTTAGACAAATTCGGATATAAAAATGTGTACTGTGTGTCAGATAATTAATTCAGAAAACAGCAATTGCCATTGTGCATCACCCATAACTAACCCATTACCCATAACGGATTTACAGGAGTGATACACAATGGTCAATGTTGTGTTATGAAGTACTTATCTGATACACACATTTTTAGGTCCAAATTTGTCCAAAAGTGAAATTCTCATGAAATATTTCAAGGATTATTGCAAGAACAATAATTGATGAATTGATAAATGTCACCTGCTTCGCAAAGAGATTGACATCCTTTGATTTTATGTGTCAATTTCAGCTTGATTCGAATTGTAGGTAATTTTAAATAATTTTTCAATAGTGTAAAAAGTTGTTTTTAACACCTTGTTCACAAAGTAAACGCAAAAAATAAATCTATATTGTGTTTGTTATTGTTAAAAGAGCACCGACCAGTCCCCGGAACAAATACTGATTTGTAATGTAGTAACGTTCAGAAAATAAATAGAAGCTAACAATTCTTTAGTACGTAATGGGATGTGCCACATAATCTTGAAGCGCACATATACCTCGAATCATTCAGACACACACGAAAGCAATAGGCATCACTGTCGTCACACGTGATGGTAACATCGATATTATCAATGGAAATCATATGGTGAGGGAGTATTTATGATATACAGCGGATTAATCATATTGCAGTGCAATGTGTCTTGATAGGAATTATTGGTATATAATGCCAGGATCGATATAAGAAGGGCATGACTACTTTATCAGAACAATATGAATCATACGTCAATAGATTTCAGCGGTAAAAAATATGGGGAGGGGGTAAACTAATACTTTGAAATACACAATACAAACACCACATGTTCCTATTTTTGCATCACAATGTGGTTTGGCACATCGAAAACAATTCAAAGACCGGAGGGAACATACAGGATTCATTGACAATTTGATACATAATACATTGCGGCAAATGCGCTCTTCGATAAGAAATTATGAATATCTCACTCACCGTTTCATCTCCATATACCGCCGATCAACATGTCACACGTCCAACACTCTCCCACACGATCAAAAGGCACATACATGCTCTTCTTACATCAGTGAGCCTGAAAATGCTTTAATCGACGGAGCAAACCTTGGAAATATAGATTGTGACTAATATGAAAGTATGGAATGAAAGGAGGAAGAAGCTTACCTTACGTATACGGGTCAGAATCGCACACAGACCATCGAGGTGGCAATTACGGAGTGCTCGTGCGATAGGTTGTAAATGGCACAGACGGGCAGAGCGCTAGGGCAGGCGACCTTTCCTACGCCACTTATGCACACGAGGACATGAAGTGATGCCAGAGTTTGTGTCTAGTCGCGCTTCAGGCGCTGCAATATTTGTATGTTTACCGCTAAGATTTTTTAGATGATTCAAGGCAATTTTTAGGAATGCCAACGTCTTTTTTAGTTAAGTATATTTAAGTTACACGAATCAAAATACCTTATTCTTTTAAAAAAAGAAACAATTTGCGATGTTTTTGCAAATCATAAATACACGTGTGTGTTTTAGTTCTTTGGAACGACTGACGCAAAAGATACTCCACGTAGGAAAGGAAAATAAAGCACGTACTTTCGCCAGGGCAGTGCGTAGTCTGTGGAATTATACCGTGTTTGGTATCGGGTGTACGTGCCGCGGCGAAGACCTGCCTTTACCCTACATTTACATCACATTACATTACATTACATTACCCCTCATGTACGTGAATGCATTGATCACAAGTCCCTGTGTTGTAAACAGATGTCTTCACGCTTCTGCCCCGTGCACAGACTGCACGTAGACTGTTTGTAAATACACTGTCTGGTTTTACACCCCGAGCGTGTAGGCGATACTATCATTAATGAGAACTTTATCAGATTACATTAAGTTGAATTGGATGAATATATGAAAACAGTCAATAAATGTTATTCATGAAATGAATGGAGGGTCGGGGTGCTCCTGTATGTAATTATAAATCCATCATCAGATTAGATGTGGAAGTAATGATGGCGGTGTATTATACATCTTAGTGTTATTTATATCAGCTAGGTAGGTATACTTAAGTGGCGCTTAATCCCCCCTCCTCTATAACCCCCTCCTCCACCCCCCCCCCCCCCGCACCACCCACTTCCACGCCCCGCCCCTACTGTAGCCCATTTTCTCTCATGGCGTATCTCCCTTATCTAATCTTCGTTCCAGGGTCGTCGGCCGACCTATATTGCTGACTGCAATTGATACAACCTTTCCGAATATGCTACAGATCCCACAAAATTACCTCGCATTATGGAAACGCACTTCGCCCCCATAAAACCAACATAACGTGTAAAAATAGACACACATATACACATGCACACACACCTACTTTTATTTATACACACATGCGTTTTCTTCCACTGTATACATTGTTTTCGTAACTGTGAACCTTCCCCAGACTCATGAGCATACACATTATTAGCTTGGATCTAACCACCGTTGATAAGCAATAGTCCTGCGCAGCTTTAAGTTTCACAATCATCATACCCTGCACCCATTCTCCATGACCCACTTGATCATGGCGGATGCTGCACTGATCTGCGTGAACATCGACCTCATGACGACTCGCCCAAAGTATGATCCGCGCATGCATACACTTGCACTATGTGATCATGTACAGCCCATTGAAAGTATAATGTGACTTTAATCCACTTTCACCCCCCCCCCGCCATTTCCCATCCAAACTGTAATGAGACAGTACTATTTGGCAAGTATTCAGGACAGAGGTTAAACGCAAACAGTGTACTAATCCTGTACTTGAGTTATGGAACGTCAAATAAAACAACATGAAACATTATCACGGATTCAGTTTGATTAATGTTGTCATAAACATTGACATAATGACCTAAATGACCCCCCCCCCCCCTTCCTCATCCCCACCGCCTGAAAATAATGATTATGACGATTAAAACAGAATTAAATTTAATCAACAGTTCATTTAGAATCACAATGTTGTACAGCTGCCTTGGCCTCCGCTCCCTCCCTCTCTCTCTCTCTCTCTCTCTCTCTCCTCTCTCTCTTTCTAATTTAATACTTCTCCTTTTCTCTTTCTTTCCCTCTTTTCAATCATCCCTTTTGCTTTTCGCTCTCCCTATATCTTCCTCTGTCCAAAAAAATTGAAGGTCACAATCGCGGCGCCACTATTTTGTGAACGTGCATTATTCCATCTTGTGCGTGTGTTTCTTTGTGTGTGTGTGTGTGTGTGTGTGTGTGTGTGTGTGTGAAAGCATGCGTGCGTGATATATGTGTATGCGTGCAATATGGGTGGTTGCTCTTAAATTGTACGTGTGACCATGGACCCTAATTCTTCTGGCATGTTTTGTGTGGGTGTGTTCATAGTTCAGAGTTTTTGATTGTGCGATGAATGACTACGAATTATTTCAGGCAGGCGTTTCAGAGGTCAGTTCAGTGAATGGAAACGTAAGGATGAGTGCTGTACTTGTGTGTGATCGTTATAATTTCGAAGCTTCCGTTGCCTTTCGTGGTATTTACAACAGTATGATAACAATAATAATACAAATATGGTTATTTATGCGCGCTACACACCAGAAGTAACATAGCGCTTACAATATTCAAATAATACAATATAAATGAAAAAGGAATAGAAAAGGTTAATCGAGAAAAAAGGATGTTTTTAAGTGTTTCTTATAAGTTTCTAATTAGGAACATTCTCTCACATTACGTGAGAGACTATTCCATGTCTATGGAGCTGATGTACTGAAACTTTTGTCACAATAGCACGCTTCTCCGAATTTTTCAGGAGGCTTCTATCTGACATTGCACGTAGTGTTGGTGCAGACACATAAAATATACATTTTCATTATACACCGTTAGTTACATCTAAAATCATGTAAAATCGACTACATACACGTATACATATATAATCTATATATACGTTGTATGTGTACGTTCATGTGTGTGTGTATATATATATACATATATATATATATATATATATATATATATATAGATATGTGTGTGTGTGTGTGTGTGTGCGTGTGTGTGTGTGTTCGAGCACATCCGTGTCGATGTAGTTGTGTGTCGCTCAACTAAAAAAAAAATTATTTCAGTGTTTTGTGTGGGATTGTATGTGTATGCGTGCATGTTTATGGCATGGCTGCTTGTTCTTTTGTGTTTGTGTGGGTGTGTCCAGATTCCAGAGGCTTTGATTGTGCGATGAATGATCACGAAATATTTGATTTAGGCGCTTCCAAGGTCAGTTTTCGGTAAATGAAAACGCACAGATGAGTGAAGTAGGCCTACTTGTTTGTGAACCATATATTAATTATGATAATACATGTAATAACTTTCCATTTTCAAGTCTGCTTTCACAAAAGATACCTAGCAAATAAAAACTCTGACATATTGTTTTGATATAAGTTGATCGTATTGTGTGTTATCAACTCAACTATTTACATGCATGTTTTGTCACTTGCTTACATCATTATATCTAAGTGAAATGCAAATTGGTATTAGTATGTAATGAATCTCCTTGTTTTATTCTGTATGATGTTATCCAATATTCTATTTCCCTAAGTTAGATCTATGTACATATTATATCTATTCAATTTCAAAGCGTTCATATTTGTTTTTATATTGCATTGCAAATGTGTATGCACGCAACGACAACACTAACTATTGCCTGTGGCATGTTTTTTGAACAGTGGTTAAATGGAATAAACTAAATGTAATGAAACCGTACAAAGTGCAACAGTGCAAAAATGCTTCAGGTATATGTGTGTTAAAACGTGCCAATGTTGTGATAAGAGTTTGCATTCAGTGCACAAAAGCATGTATGTGCTCGCACCCTCGCGTTTAAACACGTCAACACATGTACACACAATGGGCTTATACAAACACTCCCTCACACGCGCACATGTATTGACACGTACATGTACTCACTAACCATGGAAGCTTTTGATATCTACATGTATGTTAAAATGTGTTTTCAAGTGTGACTGGTTGAACACCAACATTGCTTGAAAATCCTTTTATTTTTTTATTACTATATCTTTTTCTTTTAATCAAAATATGCGCGCTGAAAATCATGAGAGAAATAGAGTGAAATGAATTGTCAAAGATAAAAGAAAAATTAACGATAAACTTCTAATGAACTTGAATGCACCTCTAACAAAAAATATTAACAATATAAATTCTAAACAGTATACTAAACAAACAAACTAAATGTGCACAGTACAGGGTCGTAGACTCCTTTCCGGAGAGCCAGCCACCTCCTCAGTGACGTGTCGCTGCATTCGACCTACTAAGTACTATGACGACGTGTACATAATCGGGTGTGATTGAACACGCGCCTAAAATTAACCAGCAACAAAAACAACAACAACTAACGATTTTGTTTTCTGCTTATTGTTGTATAGTCACAACATGTCTTGTTTTGTTTGTGTTACACGTTCTAATTTCGATGATCATGCTTTTCCCGCTCGTGTTTGTTTCAGTATAGGTACATGTATGGTAAGTATTGTGTTCAAAAGGACATTATGACGTCAGTGTGCGTGGTGATCAATCAAATGGAATTGAATTGAATTCATATATCCGTGGACAATTTGCACAACATACACATCCACACAGAAAGAGACGAAATTTTCACATAAATAGTGAATACCGAAACTGAGAAGTTTATGCATACGTACTACACACACAAACACACACACATACACACACACACACACACACACACACACACGTTTACGCGTACACATACACATAATAATGATAACAATTAGCAAGAATTCTCATATAGTGCATAACGCATAGTGATTAAAGGGTTACTAAATTACAAAAATAAGTTCCCACTCATCAATGTAAAAACGAATTTCACATTTGTTTGCAGCAATAAAGTCCAATTTTGACGAAAATTTGAAGAAAAAAAAACCCGCACACCTCCAAGTGACGTCAGAGGAGTGAATGCCGTAAAAGATTTCGTTGTTAAACTTAGATTGTAGGCCTATCTTTTTAGTTATGTATGCAAATTTTATTCACGTCGTTCAAACAATATGTTACCAAAGGGAACCCCAAAGCTTGTTCGATATTTGTCCGTGTAGCAACAACTTCAAAGTGCATTCCATCCATTGAATCTGAATGACAACGTACAGGTGAATGCACTAACGCGTTACTACGCAGTTAGGAAAGTTGTGAATACATTACTAAAATGGTCTATTGTTGACTTCCGTACAATCTAAGATTAATAGTGGAGTCTTTTATGGCATTTGACTCCTCTGACGTCACCTGGAGGTGTGCGTTTTTTCAAATTTTCGTCAAAATGAGACTTTATTGCGGCAAACAAATGTGAAATTTGTTTATAGTGGATAATTTTGCATAGATTAGTGGGAACTTATTTTTCTAATTTAGTAACCCTTTAAAGATGTCCCTATGCACTGTAGAGACAGACGTACCAGATACAGGCAAGATGTACTAGTTCCATCATAACGGATACAGCTCCATGGGTGTCTTATCCAGCTGCTACTATCACATACATACAGACGGAGATATCTCCACTGAACATCTAACGACCGTTTTAATTTGTCTACCGCCTACACATTTTCCTACTTTATGTATTGTTCAAAAGCTCTGTGTTATCGCCAGCCCACCAACAGTACGTGACTATAATTATCATTGGCCCACTTTCTGTTCACCTCTCACATAAGAATGATTAATCATTAAGATATTAATTGTTACTTATCTAAATATCGTCTCCTATTCCACTTTGAATAATGTTAAGGATCTTTCTCGAGGGAAAGACGACACGATCCAAATCAGTCGTGCGACTCTGCGACTGGTTGAATCGCAGCACCCGTTCATGAGATTTGTGCAAGAAGATGACGTCACATTGCCAGCCATAAGCGCGAACGACTGCAGACTCGGGGCTATATCGTTTCGACTGCGGTGGCCTTTTGTCGTATACACACGCTATGCCAAATGGCAGTGAGAATGGGGTGATCTCAAGAAACCGCACCACATGGCAGACAGAGTCCAGGGTCCGATGATTGGGGTTTTCCCCATCTCATTCAAAGATGAAAGGTCTGATTACACATCGCTCGAAGAGTGCAAATAGAATGTTGACAAGTTTAACGATGATCATGTGTCAGCATAATATGTACAGTCTCATAGAAACTACTACACAGTATAAGTATCATAGGATATTTCTTCCTTTTATGGCTTTATTTATTACTTTTATTTGAATGAAGACTTTGGATGTGTCTCAGTGTGTGAACATTTCACATATTTGAAACACGCAATAGTTTCTTTTAAATATATGAATAATGATAGGCTATGCATTGAATGACAATTCATTGATACACCAGTATATTAATGCACTTCGATTCCAGCATTGAAATGAATCGATACTTTGTTGCAAAATGTAATTTCCTCTTCAATTTCTCTGCCCTTTTTTCTTTATATCTTGTAAACAACTCAAAATATTTTCACCTCCACTTCTCCAGTTATACCGCCCACTAAGACTACGACAAGGCCAGTTCAGCTAAATCACCTAGGTCCACTATCAAGGCAGAGGGTTAATGGTAAAATAATCCATAGAGGGCACATTAATGGTCAAACTCAGCATGGGCAGTTGACTTCTTTTGTCTGATAAAGATATAGATAAAGATAACCCTCTGCCCGCATAGAATATCTAGGTTATTTTTGATTAGATCCTCTTGAACTTCAATCAACAGGGTTATTGCACAGGTTGCCCCACCCCCGACACAATCTCAAGCGTGACACACTGTCTCAGCACATGTGTCTGTGTCAACAAGTGCGCAATGGAAGCTAGTCTTTATGTAGTGTTAACTCATCGACCGATTGACGGGGGTGGGGTGGGGGGCGTGCATCCGACATCCGAGAACAAGTTCACCTGTTCAGGTTATTTGTTGGAATAGGTAGATATATATGGTTTGACATGATAACGCTATGATAATGTAAAGTAGAGGAGATGTAATTACCCAAGTAAGTACGACGAGATTCCCCCGTAGTTATTTTACTACATTTTTCATCCGCCTGTTTTAAATACAAATTTTAATGGTGCATTGTTACGCTGAAGCTCAAACCAGGGATGTGTTAGGAAGGAGGGACAACTCAACCATAATATATTCAAACATCTGTATGGATACTAAAGCGTGCTAATGAATGTCAAAAGCATTCCACAATCACTGCAATGCTTTGAAGTCCCATGCGCGGCACCGTCATTTTGCTATCGTCAACTTGGAAAGCAGTATCTTTAATTGCCTGTTTTGTTTCTCGAAGCTGTGTTTCTTATCACATTTTTTTGTAATTTTCAAGAAAGTTAAGGGGCAACACCTCTAAAGATCCTGTATTCGTTTTTCTTCTAAATAATTGTTGAATGATGCACAAACGGAGATATAAGATAATATTCTTACTTGCATAATTAACAAATTTCTTCACTTTCCGGAGATTTCCGGAAATGTCGGATTCAATCATTATCAAAATCATATATTAAGCTGCTTATTTTCATTAACAGAGTTTGCGTGAATTTGCGTGCAAATGAGATATTTTACTTTAAAAAACTGTTTATTTTTGTTCGCTGATATCGCTTTTCCTCACAAAAGTATTGATGCAATCCAACAGAAGTGGACAAGCGAAATAAGACTCTACATTTCTTTTGTTCTCTCTGAGAAACCGTTGCTAGGCAATCGTGTTCGTTATTGTTAAAACACGTGAAAAGCACATGCTGAGACCACGCAATTTTTCGGCGGTGCCACGCATGGGCTCAAAGAAAGAATGTTGTTTCATATCCTTCCATAACATATCCCTGCTCAAACTGGATGATGGGCTGGGTTGTGATGTGGTCTCCACTCAATCATAGAATAGATTTGTCCTTGAGTAAAAGTTGTGTATCCGTGACGTTAAACCATATGCGCAACATGCATAATCAGTTTGTTAACAATTTAAATAAAGAGGGACGTCGAATTGAACTATAACAGGGTAAACATGCTACTTTGTTGTTTGTATTTCAATCCTAAGTTTTCTCGTCATATGGAAAGTGAAGTTGGAGTCATTCATGTAAATGTTCAAGTTTCTACTTATTCACTATAAAACTTTACAACAAATGTTCAATATAATGCTAAAAGTGCAAGGGTTTGTGGATAATCGACTTCATTTCTACACTACCCGGCACACATCTTAAATTAAATGTTTGATAAATATAAACGAACTATGAATCAAAGTTACGTCACCGTATTGAGGGAGTTATTAACCCTTTTAGCGTTAGATCGTCTTCTCCTCTGTGTGCATTACGTATGTAAAACGTAGCCATGGCGTACTAAGAGCACATAGAGTTAACCAGTGCGTTCTTCTATAATTTTATGCTGTGGTATTGGCACTGTTTAATATTCAAACCTGGAAACATGTGGTAAAATATGACAGATTGTATACAACGAGTACTGTTGTGAAATATATCACTTAATTGCAAGATAGCTAAGAAAAATGTATCGAAGTATTTCCATATTCATATTGTGTTTTTGTTTTTTACAATTTTGTTCCAGTATATAAAAGACTGTCTGGTGACTCCATTCTAAAGTGGTTTCGCAAGGACATTTAAGCCATTATTTAGTCCCAGCACGTTAAGTAGGGCGGTGCGCCTTTTGTAATATCCTCATCTATATAACATGCATGTTAAAAATGTTATTAACACTATTAATCAGTTTGCTGGTAATATCTATTACATTATAGTCCGCTAAAAGGGTTTCCCCCTGTCATTCATTGATTGATTTGTCCTCGAGTATAACGATTTATGGGAGAAAATATTTCCTTTAAAATGTTCCTTTGTCTATTGTAATGGCTACATTTTCAGTATAATATATTCCTTTCCTTTTAACATTTTCTTTTCCAGGTGGAGAAAACATTTTGTTGACTTATCAGCTTTTTCTAAACATCTTATCTGTCAGATCATTCAAATGATCGAACTTAGTCTGTTGTGGGTTTTTATTTTTTTCTCCCTGTAAACACAATTGTCTCTTTTGAATTATAAATCACTTTCGAGCTCCTTTGTAGGTGAAAACAACAATATGTTACCATGGTTACTGTGGTATTTTTATAACTTCATGTTCAGACCTGTAAATCTTATAAAAGATGATATATTGCATAAACCGTGTACCTTTGTGAAGTAAATGAATTGCAGGGTAAATTGGTTTAACAATAATTGCAATATCAATTTAATCGTATTAAATCGCTGATGAACAAATGATGTTGTTGTTTCTCCTTCCAACCAAAGATTGATGTGTACTCGAGTATAAATATTTATGCTAGCAATATTTTATGTACATTTCTTTGGCTATTATGTTAAAACGTTTTTGCTGTGTAAAATATTCCTTTCTTTTCATAATTTTTCGTTTCCAGTTAGAGAGAATATTTTGTTGGCTTTTCATCTCCTTCTTCTCATCTCTCTTTAGCTGTTATGAGGGAACATTAAAATGTTTACTTTGTAACAATCATCGTTATTATTCCTCAAATTATTGAAATTAGTCTGTTGTAGATTATTCGCTATTCTATACTTATACATTATATTATACTTTTGCATTATAAATCACTTTCGAGCTCCATTATCATGTATACTGGATCAAAAATATGTTCTTCTACTGTGGTATGCATACAATTTCATACTCAGATTTGTAAATCATGACACTTGCAAGGTAAGCCTAACTGGGCTATTACTCGTAGTGACTTCAACTTCACATTTTGTTGTTGCAAATGTGTGCACATAGTCAGTATATGAAAAACTGTACGATAACTCCATAAAACTTGAAGAGGGACTCGGTAGTCCCAGTCAGCTACTATCTTTAATTCAACACCGACTAATTGTCAAGCGTGCCCTTTTTTATATCCTCATTAATTCTGTGTGGTTCAAACTTGGTTGCTCAGCTTACTGGCAGTATCGATTTCACTGCAGTTGGCTTTACCATGACGAATAAACACCTACACTTACACAATTTTGGTTAGGAGGTCGACATGACCAGTGTGATGAATGACATCCGCTCCTGAAAAACTCAGGGTGAAAAATGATTGACAAAGGCCTGATATAAGTATGGTGGAAAAAAGTATGAAAAGTGTCCTCATTTTGTTCATTATTCTGGCGTGATTTAATGCTATTACATTTTGAATTGTAAGAAATGCTGATTTCTCATCGATCATTAAAATGCGCTGGATAATTTGATAGTGAAGGGGGTTAGCACGAGTATGCGTATAGACTTTTAGCATCATTACTTGCAAAAATGAATTTTTTAATTACATGACCATGTGCTTGAATTGCAGAATGGCTTCGTACGACCTCCGTGATTACTGCCGCCTCGCTGCATCGTCAGACCAGGGAGATATAAGAATATATAACCTATATATATATATATATATATATATATATATATATATATACCTTCCCTGGTCAGACCAGGGATGTGTTATGGAAGGATATGAAGCAATTTTCTTCCTTTGAACCCATGTGCCAAGCCGCTGAAAAGTTATGTGTTCTCAACAGGTGCTGTTCACGTGTTTGAACAATTATGAACATGATTGTGTGGCAACGGCTTCTCAGAGAGAACGAAAGAAATGTACAGTCTCATTTCGCTTGTCCCGTTCTGTTAATGGCATTAATATTTCCATGAGCATAACAGGTATCAGCAAACACAAATAAACAAGTTTTTCAAGTGAAATATCTCTGTTTCACGCAAACACACACAAACGCCGTTAATGATAATACACAGCTTAATATATCTTTTTGAGAGTGGTTGAATCCCCCAAATGCACAAGTTGTCGGAAAGTGAAGAAATTGGTCAATTTTGTAAGTAATAAGAATAGCTTTTATGTCCGATTTTTAATGATTCCTCAATACTTTTCGAAACAAAAGCAGAGTAAAGGATCTGTCATTATCTGCCGTTAACTTCCTTAAAGTTTGCAAACAAATTTTTCAAAAACAAAACGTCTACAGATAAATGGAAAATTAAAGAAATTTCTTTTAAAGTTAAAATCAGCTAAATGTCGGCTCGGCACATGGAACATCAAAGCATTGTCATGATTATGGAATTCTTTTGACATTCATGAGCACGCTTTAGAACCCATGCAGATGTTTGCATATATTATGCTCGAGTTTCTACTCCTTCGTAACACCTCCCTGGTCAGACCAAAGACGTAAAGAGTACCGAAGTGTGACGTCATTTCAGTGAAGACAACTGGTTCTACACTATGCGGGTAGAGAAAGCAGCGGTTACCACAGCGGGATCTGAACCTGGATATGACGACACCACCTCGGTACTCAATGGAGCCAGCTGATCAGACATGCCTCGCCAGCACGGTCTTTGCGCATGCTGTAGGTCATCGCATAACGCACTACGCAATCATCGCTTGTTCACACATGTGGACGTGTTAACAAGTGGACATTCCTTTGAACGAGGTGCCACCACGTATTATTCATGAACGACGCTGTTAATGATAATGAAATGCATTGTACAATGTCCACGTGGATTTCACAATAGGTCATGCATATTCCTACATATGCATACATTTGAACTTTTGCTGATGAACTGGTAGTTCTGGCATGTAGGGCTTTTAATGTAATTAATGAGGACAAGCAATAACGAAATCTGCAACTTTTCTAGAAGAAAACACTAGTCTGGCTACGGATGGGCACATTTTACATGTTACCTATCTGGAAGGAAAATATTTTAATGAAATATGATGCGGAGTAGTGTAAAATCTACACTTGTCTAAAATATTAAACGCATTTCATGCAGTCATAGCCAGTTTACCTTACGATATTCGTCAAAGCAATATCGATGAGTGAATTGAAGTATTACATCTCACAATAACTGCGCAAGCATCTAGGGCGAGTGGATTTCCAAAATCGCGTCTGCCCATATTCTTTTGGGAAGCACTCGTTATCCCGAAGGTTCGTTATTCCGAATGTTACGAACGACAAATGCTCGGATTAACGAACCCTTTTTTGTTTTCTGACCAACGAGCATCGAGGTGTAGGCAATTTACATGTTGCGGAAGTACGAACCTTCGGAATAAACTAACCTTCGGAATATCGAACTGTAACCATTTTTTTTTTGTATGCGTCAAATCCAGGAAGAAATCATCCAGATAGGGGGCGGCACATGTGATCAAAGAGGAAGTGTTTGTACTGCCTTCTTATGTGACTCTCGAGAAGGAGAAGAAACTGAATCTGCATCAATTAAAGGGCTCCTGTAATCAAAATGTATGTTGACCTATGTTGATGCAACTTAATATGTATATAAACTCCAACGTGTACAGAATTCAGCGGCAAGGCTTGTAACGCGAAAAAGGAAATTTGAACATATAACTCCGATCCTACGTAGTCTCCACTGGCTCCCGATAAGGGCTCGTGTTTAGTTTAAAATCCTCACTCTTGTATTCAAATGGTTATGTGGAAATGCTCCTGTCTATCCTACTGAACTCATCAAACCATACCAGCCTACTCGTAATCTTCGTTCTCAATAAAAAAATCTTCTCTCTGAAATTCGTGTAAAATCTAAGACATTCGGTGATAGAGC
This sequence comes from Arbacia lixula, assembly GCA_963669155.1. NCBI lineage: Eukaryota > Metazoa > Echinodermata > Echinoidea > Arbacioida > Arbaciidae > Arbacia > Arbacia lixula. Next base: position 21,578,636 of record OZ022588.1, read on the forward strand.
TTTTGCAAATACGGCACCCAAATTATGGAATAACCTCCCTCAAGGCATTAGATCATTGGCAGACTTCGATCAATTCAAATCAAGACTAAAGACGCTTCTGTTTGATAATTATTAGTTATTTTCAAATTCTCACATATAATCAATTTTTACTTTCACACGCATAGAGACCATCTGAATGGTATTATGCGTCTCTAAGAATTGAATAAAAATATTATTATTATTATTATTATTATTATATAACAAAATCACTAACTATTCAATGGAAATATATGTTCTATATTTTAAAATAATTTTTCTATATTTTTCTCAGCACTGATAAGCCCCGCTTCCAGAAATATCCTCCAACTCAAGATTCATGTTGTGGCATCATCAAAGGTAGAAATTAGCAGGATAATAAACAGAATTATGCACGAACTACTGCAATGACTAAACTTAACTGCCCACGAGAGCATCCCATACCACCTTACAGCCTTTCATGTTGGAATAATCGTTTCCTTATGTCAGAAATGTGCTAGCAATGCCAAGGGGAAAAGCTTTGTACAAATATGTAATGCCATTATAAGCACTTGCAGGTAGCCATTGCAATGTTTAGTTTGCACATAAATCTTGTTTATTATCTTGCTAAGTTGTACATTTGATGATGTCACAACAAGAATCTTGAGTTGGAGGTTATTTTTTGGAGGCGGGGCTTATCATTGCTGAGAAAAATATAGAAAAATTATTTTAAAATATAGGACACATATTTCCATTGAACACTTAGTGATTTTTTTATATACATATTAAGTTGCATCAACAGAAGTGATACATTTTGATTACAGGGGCCCCTTAAACGGTTCATGGTACTCCATGAAAGTTTCACATCCCTGTTCACACTCTATAGGCATATAGTGTATCTCGCTCGCGCACATTTCTCTCGATATTTCTTTCAAAATTCTATATCACACTAACCATGGTAACGTGTAATCTGTCCCAAGAACAAGCCGACTGGGGTCGATTGATTAGAATTGTCAGATATAGCCTAAATAACTTTGTCCCAGGAATTAAGTCGTCCAAAACATTGAACGAAAAACAACCTCAGCGGAGCACGGGCTTTTCGTACCACATAATACCATTCCGTACCGTACCACATTACCACACCGCTACCATACAGCATTATAACAAATAACGTGACCAAACGATACCATTTGATACAATTCCATATCACACGTGGCATACTGATCCACAACGTATGATCCTTATCATACCATATACTACGCAATATCATATTTTACAACGAAATGCCCGGCAAACCCTAACAGCAAAACACGACACCATGTCACATCATACCGTACCATACCATATCGAACCACACACGGCCTTATGTTTCCATGTCGTGCATTACTATGTTGCTCCACATCATACCACATACATGAGAAAATAATATACATTATGAAAGTCGATTTTTTTTTTTTATTAAAGGTCCTATGACATGAAAATGTATCTTGACTTAATTTAATGCAACTTAATATGCATGTAACAAAATCACTAACTGTTCAATGGAATTGTGTGTTCTATATTTAAAAAAAATCTTATTTTATCTCACCAATGATATAAGCCCCGCCTTGACGTCATCAAAAGTAGAAATTAGCAGGATAATATACAGAATTTATGCACAAACTAAACATTACAATAACTACCTGCAAGTGCTTATAATAGCATCACGTGTTTTTACAATGCACTTTTTTTTCCCTTGGCATAGCTAGCACATTTCTGACATAAGGAAACGATTATTCCCACATGAAAGGTTGTTACATGGTATTGTGTGAAGACATGCGGTGCTCTTGTGGGCATGTACTACGTGTTAAAAAAACACATTTTCACGTTTGGCTGATTTAGAGATCAAGCTAAAGTGTGTAGGAATGTCAACGTTCATGATTAAATTAAAGCAAAAGCAAACATCTGTGATGTACGTAACGAATTAAGCGATTCGAATTAATCATTTGACACACAATCTTATCCATTATTCAAAGGATTATTTTTAGCACCTGCACTGGTACAGCAAATCCTCAATAGCGCACAAAGAGTTTAAAGCAATATTGGGAAGTTGTGGAGGATATTCAAATGCGAGAATACACCACCCCCTATCTGAACCTCGAACAGGTAAGGATGGGAGGATTTGCCCTTTAACCCGTTCAGAGCCACATTAACCGCTGCTCTTGGCTATTGTGTGTATTACGTGGGCAAAGATGCGTCAATGACGCATTAAGAATTAAAGCAACGAAACCTTCACCCTTCCTTTACCCCGTTCGCTTTCTACACATTTTCATGCCAATGAAGACCTAATGGACCTATTGTGGATGGACTGCGCTCGAATAGACTTCCTTTGATCTATGATGACCGCCGCCTCATAGAAATTCAAGACATTCAGGTGTTTCAAACAATACGCTGTATTTCTAATTAGGCAGTGCCTTCTCTGAATAACAAAAGAAAATCTGGTTTGGGAAATATGTCAACCGTTCATCCTTCACTGGGAGTTTATATCTTACTACACGCACTGGGAATAAGATTGGGGGTGAGCGAAGGAAAATTTTGATAAAATTGTAGAAATAATTTGGTCCGTAACTTTTTCGGACATCTTCGCACATGAAATCGAGGTTGTTTCCATGAAAGGTGAAACACTCAATAAACGATTTACAACATATTTGTAAGGAGATATGATTGCCCAATGCGCGATATGGAGGCATTTCTCTGACATGTTTTCGACAGTATTCTCGATTCATCAAAAAACGAAGCAACAATATAATCTGAAATTCACAGAATCGTGTACTGCTGCACATGCACTCCAGTACATTCTGAAGTGGTTCTGAAATCTTCTGCTCATGCAGAATATATATTCCTCTAAATACATAAAAAAAATGGTCTTGCATATTTGGCGGCGAACCTCCCTCGATCAAAGAACCAAACGAGTCAAATATTATATTGTGCTATCAATGAACGCAACTGGTGTAGGAATAAATTACTCTTTGTGCCGACTCCAGTTCTAACACCTTCCTGGTGAAAGAGAACGCGTGTTATGTTGATGATAAGCTCCTCTTCTACGTTCTGCCAAGGATGTTAGGAAGGAGAAACAACTCGAGCATAATATATTCAAACATCTGTATAGATACTAAAGCGTGCTAATGAATGTCAAAAGCATTCCACAATCACTACAATGCTTTGATGTCCCATGCGTGGCACCGACATTTAGCTGCTGTCTACTTGGAAGGCAATATCTTTAATTCACTGTTTTGTCTTTGGAAGCTATGTTTCTTATCACATTTTCTTGCAATTTTCAAGAAAGTTAAAGGCAACACCACTTAAGATCCTGTATTGGCTTTCTTCTAAACAATTGTTGAATGATGCACAAACGGGGATATAATATGATATTCTTACTTACACAATTGACAAATTTCTTCACTTTCCGGCGTGCATCTGCTCGCAGCTGAGATATTTTACTAGAAAAAATGTTAATTTTTGTTCGCTGATATCTCTTTTCCTCACAAAAGTATTGATGCAATCCAACAGAACTGGACAAGCGAAATAAGACTCTATATTTCTTTTGTTCTCTCTGAGAAACCGTTGCTACGCAATCCTGAAAAGCACATGCCGAGGTCACATAATTATTCGGCGGTGCCACGCATGGGTTCAAAGAAAGACAGTTGCCTCATATCCTTCCATAACACATCCTGCCACACTACTTCTCCTTGTGATTAGTAATGCACTACTTCTAACGGTATGAACCCGTGGCACGCTATAAGAGTTGAGGCGTGTTTCGGAAGGGACAATCGATTGTAGAAAGAAATTCTGAAATAGCAACAAAATTGTTTTTCACACTTCTTACATGAAAATGAATAAGACTTTATTGATTTTGAGAGTTGTAGTATTTGTGTTATAAATACAATTCATGTGGAAGAAAACAACTACAGTAAATATTTAGAAAGATTTCACAGGTTTTGGTCAGAGTCATTTTCATTATCATCGTTTGGGTTTACCTTTTCTTGCAGGAGTTCAGATCGAATTCAATCAAATACATCCATGTGTGTGTGGGTTTCTAGGTGGAAAGTACTTAAAAGTAACTTATCATTGCTTGAATGGAAAGGGAAAGCATTTTTATTCAATTATAACAGGTATAATCAGTAAACATTGACAACTATGAAACGTGTGAGGTTATGCCATCCTTCACATTTTGATCCCGTTGCAAACATTCAACAGTTCAAGGATGAATAAGTCATATTACACACAACATCACATTTGCTATCAAGAGCCATGTTATAATCACACATACAAATACTTCTGAAAACATGAAAGGCTACGATTATGTGCTACAAAATAGTCCCCCCCCCCTCAAAAAAAAAAAAACGAACATAAAAATAACAACACAACAAAAATCAATGCAATAATTCAAAATTGTTGCCGAGATAAATGTCAGGAGTAATGT
>OZ022588.1:21588091-21645591 GCA_963669155.1 Arbacia lixula
GATGAGAGACCGGAAAACTTATTTTGGAGGTACACATGGATTCTCGGGGTGTCCTTCCCTCTAGTTCCAGTTGGAAATCTGAAGAGAAACTTTTTAAGATTCGAAAAAAAACAAGTCAATTACACTATTATATCCGTGGGTGTAGCTCATCTAAGGTTGATCTAGAAGTATCAAAATCTGTCAAAATTGATATTTACTGGACCAAGCCGTAATAAGTGCCTTGATTATTTTGCAAATTGATATTGGTTATATGCTAAACCTTAATAATCTTTACTTTCCTCAGGAGATTTAACAACCTTAAACGTTACGAAATTGGAAAACATTATTTGATAACAGAGCATTAGCAGACAAATATTATGAGATGTTATCGTCAGAATTTATAGTTATTTTGATGCGGAATATAAAATTACATTATTTTCACATTCATGGTATTTTTCTAGTGGAACAAATATGAGTCACATTAAGAAAGATCACTGCAATGCCTCTTTAAAAATCGTAAGCTTGTACTTTACTGTAATGCGACAAACACATGGAATATGAAACAAATATAGTATGGCGACTCTGAGGGATATGTTAAATATGAAAGGCACAGAGCCTTAAGGGTCAGAGCCCGGCCTTGAAACCACTGCGGGCATATTGTGTAATCCTTTATCGGAGCTGTTTTTATTTGATTTTCTTATCAAATATTGCTAATGATGAACATCTAAGATAATTGGAGCCACTGAACTTGATTTTTGGGAAGCGAAACATTTTCTCACTCCTCACCAATAGCGTCTTTTTTTTTTAAAATCATTTTATATAGATAGGGTCAATACTGGGACCACTTTTCGTTCTATCATAATGTGGATGGCATATGCAAGCCTCATTATACATTTGCAGACGACGCAAAATATATTCTAAGAAGAACTTAGACTAACTAAAACTTAAAGTTGTCAAAGTGGCTTAAATGTATCATATTATTCTTCAATGTTAAAACAACAACTTAAAACAAACGGATAGAGAATTATTTGATGTTGGTAATGCTACCAACATAAACAATCTCCAAAAATCCACAACACCAAGTTTTTAGGCATGCATATCCATTAACATCAACAGTGGAACTAGCCCATGCGAAGGATCGTATCACTTATATCAAGGACATTAGCACATCATTTAAAATGAAAGTACTTCACTGAAATAACCCATATCGATCATGTCTATCACATGATTGTTTCATTACTCTTCCTTATACATCATATCGCATCATTTTCTAGGCGCACTCCTGCAAAACCAAACAAAATCTTCAACACAAAATAAATCAATCCGATATAAACACTCTGAGGCTCGAACCACTTATACTTATGGGAATTTTTGTATTATGAAATAGTCACCTGATACATCCACATTTTGAGGTCAAAATATGTCCGAAAGTTAGAAATCTCGTTCAATATTCCAAGGACTATTACGTTTTGTAAATGTTAGTTTGAATGAAGTTTTTTTTAACACCTAGTTCAAGTGATCCATGTGTTCTCTACAATTGAGAATAGAAAATCATCACATGTCTCAAATCATCAAATTTTTCAAGAATGCCCATTAAGGGTTAATTCAGTTACTTGTATTCAATTCAATCTATTACCAGGATGGCATCACCCTTCCATTAAGCTTGGTGTAAGTAGAGATGGAATATGAACGGAAAACTACTGTACAAACTGTCTAAAGGTAGCAATAACTGACAAGAGTTTTAGACAAAATTACTAATGCTAAAACACACTTCCCACAAAAACGTTTGTCATTAAAACTTTATGAATTAATATGATTGGACATGTTTGAGTGTCATTAATTTTATGAACCATTGTAGCATTAAATTTGTATTGTTATTTAATCACACTGCACCTGGAGACTCCTACCTCAATTTGCGATAAAATCTCCATTAATAGCAATGACCTACAAAGCTGAGCAATGTCACGAGTACACCGATACTGATGGGAGAACTTAAAGAAGAAATCATTAAATATACTGTCCCGGGAAAACAAAGAGCCTTCAAAAGGGTGATTGTGAGCAATCTTCTTGGCAATGGTCTGAAATCTATGTATTGTCCATTTTAGAAACTTGCTGAAAGTCATTTTCCCTCAAATGATCCACATTTGAAGTAATTGGTGATCAAATCACAAATGTTCGGACCGAACATTTTGAGGATCTCACAAATTTTGACTAATTACTCCAAATGTGGATCATTTACGGGCAAATGACTTTCAGCAAGTTTCTAAAATGGACAATACATGAATTTAAGACCATTGGCAAGAAGATTGCTCATGATCACCCTTTTGAAGGCTCTTTGTCTTTGTCAGTACAGTGTATTCCCTTTAACATCGATATATCTGAACATCAGTATTCACCGGTATTAGGGTAATATAAACTATTATGTACCAGAGATAAAGTGGTGTATAATCCTCTGTGTGTCAGATTAGATATGGCTTATGTGATCATTGTGTATTACCTGTGAATATGTGCACATAATTATGGCAAACAAGCAGTCAAACAATTTCCCCCTTTCCCCTGATAATTATCATCGTCTCTATTTCCACACTACACTCCATATACCGTGCACATATTTTGGTTGGTTTGCTACTGAAATATTCTCTTGTCATGCGTGTAGCTTTAGCAAGCAGATATTCACGGAGCTTTACCCATAAACCATAAAGTCTCGTTCTATTGTTGGCTCAATTTGAACTTTACCTTCTTTTCTCGTATTTCCACGAAAGCGAATTTAATACAACATTAAAAAGGGTCAACTATTCAACAAAGTGCGATTGCAATACTAACTTAATCAATGCATTTAATTGAACCTCACGCGTAACGTTCATCCAGGTTTCGTCCATAGGCCCTGTCACATCTTGACGATTTATCCCGAGTATGCTAACGCATGACCAACTTGGCAAATACGCAGGCATTCGTCGAACATGTTATTGGTAACTTTTGTATAAGTTAAGAGCATGCTAAAGCAGGATGGTATCCTGGTGAGGTCATCGAAAAAAAGTTGTGGATGCACAAAATCTTTCCGCGAACGCTAACGTATGGCTCGTACGTTCCGCACACGCAGGCCGTTGGTTGTAGCAGGGAGGTGTTACGAAGGAGTAGAAACTCGAGCATAATATATGCAAACATCTGTATGGGTTCTAAATCGTGCTCATGAATGTCAAAAGAATTCCATAATCACGACAATGCTTTGATGTTCCATGTGCCGAGCCGACATTTAGCTGATTTTAAAATTTCTGAAATTTCTTTAATTTCCCATTTATCTGTAGACGTTTTGTTTTTGACAAATTTGTTTGCAAACTTTAAGGAAGTTAACGGCAGATAATGACAGATCCTTTACTCTGCTTTTGTTTCGAAAAGTATTGAGGAATCATTAAAAATCGGACATAAAAGCTATTTGTATTACTTACAAAATTGACCAATTTCTTCACTTTCCGACAACTTGTGCATTTGGGGAATTCAACCACTCTCAAAATGATATATTAAGCTGTGTATTATCATTAACGGCGTTTGTGTGTGTTTGCGTGAAACAGAGATATTTCACTTGAAAAACTTGTTTATTTGCGTTTGCTGATACCTGTTATGCTCATGGAAGTATTAATGCCATTAACAGAACGGGACAAGCGAAATGAGACTGTACATTTCTTTTGTTCTCACCGTTGCCACACAATCATGTTCATAATTGTTCAAACACCTGAACAGCACCTGTTGAGAACACATAACTTTTCAGCGGCTTGGCACATGGGTTCAAAGGAAGAAAATTGCTTCATATCCTTCCATAACACATCCCTGGTTGTAGGTAGGTTATGCACACGTTCACATACGTTATGTTTAAGATACATTAAGAAATGCATAGAGATAATATTACTTTGAACATTGTCTATTGTTATGTGGACACAATTTAAAAGACACCCTTTGAAAGTTTGTCCGCAAAACAGAAGACCATGCTCATAGTGTACCCAAAACGTATATTTAACCTATAACAGAACGTGTCAAGGTGTGACACGGCCATCAGATTGCCACATGTAGCATTCACAATTCGTCCTGCATCGCCTTTGTCGGGGTTCGGATTTGTGCAGACAAGAGGCATTGATTGAGGACAATGCTCTTTTTATGAGCAAATTCATGATTTGTGATTTGACATGCATATCAAGGCGGGCAGGTGAGGTCGTGTTCTTCTTTCGTACATATACGTGGGACGTAGGTCACTGACATTTGAAGCATTTTCAAATGTGTTCCATCAAGATCGTTCATACCAGGTACACTTAACATGCCTAGTACGTGTGTTCTTGTGACAGACATCACGTTCTGTACACCTTTGCATAAATCACAGGAGCATCAGGTACACTTAGGCACGTTATCACTACAGTGGTTTAACTTAGACCGCGTACGAAACGTAGACTTACTTCATCATGTTCATGGGGCGCAACATGAATCATCTGATGCTGTCACAAAGTCACTCGCCTTCATCACAGAATCACAGCAGTGGGTTACATTATGTGGACAAACTCAATATACATGTGCGATAGTTATTCCGAGGACACAATTAATTGTATTGAATGAATAAAAATGTTTCTTGTTTAATCTGGCGTCACAAAAAATTAGTCCAGGTTAAGTACTCGTGTTAAAGGGTTGCTAAATTACAAAAAATTAGTTTCCGCTAATCTATGTAAAATTATTCACTAAAAACGAATTTCACATTTGTTTGCCAAAATAAAGTCTCATTTTGACGAAAATTTGAAAAAAAAAACCGCACGCCTCCAGTGACGTCAGAGAATTCAAAATGTCATAGGTTGTACGAAGTCAACAATAGATTATTTTCGTAATGTATTCACAACTTTCCCCCTAACTGCGTAGTAACGCGTTATTGCATTCACCTGTATCTTGTCATTCAGATTCAATAGGTGGAATGCACTTTAAATCTATTGTTGCTACTCGGACAAACCTCGGACAAGCTTTGGGGTTCCCATTGGTGACGTATTGTTTGAATTGCGTGAATAAAACATTTTATTTACGCCGTTGGCATTTATGGCATTTTGACTTCTCTGACGTCACAGGAGGCGTGCGTTTTTTTTCAAATTTTCGTCAAAATGAGACTTTATTGCGGAAAACGAATATGAAATTCGTTTTAAATGGATAATTTTACATAGATTAGTGGGAACTTATTTTTCTTATTTAGTAACCATTTAAGTTAAATCACCATTGTGAATATGGGTTCTATTGTGTGACATAAATCTTTAAATCTTAGTTGGGCTATTCACCAAATCAATCTCTGTGACAAAAGACCATTTTGATTATGTATGCAAATGTTATGCACGTATTTTAAGCAATATGATATACTAAGTATTAAAGAAACTTTTGACAAATTTGAGAAAATATAAAAAAAAAACTGCACACTGAAATTAACACATCAGGGATGTCGATTTTGTGCAGAAGCAGTTTTGTGAGAGATTTCATCAATCACTTTTTTGTAATAATCCTGTGAATACGTAATGAGATTTTCACTTTTGGACACATTTGGATCAAACAATTTAATTGTGTATCAGATAGTCCATTCAGAATACAGCAAAGGCCATTGTGCATCATTATGTAAACCCCCAAAACCTTTTCTGCCAGGAGCATCATGCATTATTATGAATGAACAGGTGTGAGACACAATGGTCATTGTTTTGTTCTGACATCTGCATGATACTAAAGCGTGTTAACAAATGTCAGAAACATTGCACATTCATGACAATGCTTTCATGCTCCATGCTCAGTTCCAACATTTAGCGGATGTCAACTTTGAAAAATATATCGAGAATTGCCCAGTTTGTCTCTAAAAGCTCTGCTTCCTATCACATCATTTCAACATTTTCAGGGAAGTTTAGGGCAACATCATTAAATAAGTTAAATTAGTACTGTAATAAGTTAAATTAAATAAGTACTAAGTTTTTTTCAGGAAGATCGAGGAATGACGAATAAATGGACATAACAGATGTTTTTATTACTTACCAAAATTAACCAACTTCTTCACTTTCCGATTTTTTTTCTCGGTATCATGGGATTTCAATTGTTAAAATGATATAAATCTTATAAACTGTTTAATATCAGTAATAATGCTTGTGTGATAACTTGTTTACTTTTGTTTGCTGATATCTGTTGCATTCACAAAAGTATCGATGACATTAATAGGGCTGGACAAACGAAATGACTCTGCATTTCTCTTGTTCTCTCTGAGAAAATGTGACACAATCATGTTTGTTTACACCTGGAAAAATAAAAAGAATCTCCACAAGATGAATCCATTTTGGGCATTTGGTGATATATATCACCTTCGTAATGAATTTTTAAAGCAAAATAAGGGTCAAATAATAACGAAATCTCCAAATTGGCAACGCGCAGAAAAGGTTGAATTCCAACTTTTGCTCTTCAAACTGGCACGATTATTGCTCGCATTTGAATAATTTTGACGGTTTCATGATTTGTAATGGAATTCATATTCCGTGTTATAGTGAAAATCTACTTTAAAAAAATAGTGTTGCCAATCAAAATGCCAAATGGTGATCAGTTTTGCCTTAAAATGGCCTTCGTCCTTGATGGGTTGAGTTAAATTTTACGTCAATGTATCAAGGCATATTACACGAGCATTTTAGTGTTTTCTCTCTTGGAGTTTGTAGACACGGAACCCATAGCAGTAGTCTCTATCGTTCGTGCAGAAATTGTCCACAAAGAACATGGAAAGGATTCCTTGAAATGGAATGGGTATCCTATTCTCTTTAATCCCCTTTGGATTACCCACCCAAGGACAAGCTTCAGACAATCTTGTTATGTCTTACGGAAGACAACCAGCATAACAATAACATACTCCTCTCGCTATCGAATGGAAGAATGCATTGCGTAACGTTTATTGCAGTTATTACGAGTCCCCTCAAAAGAGTTTATTCAAGTTGTGAACGGCATAACAACTATTTTGGATGTATAGGGATTTTCTTAGGCTAGGCAGCGGATAAAGTCGGAGAATTACCGTCTCGGCGTAACGACTTCACGTAATCTAAGACGGTATGTGGACCTGGGACATGAACCACTTCCGTTAGGGGTTCACGAATATCAGGTCAGGAGCGGGAAAGCATTAGTTTCGATTTTATTACTCTGTGCTCAGAAATGCATATTTCTGCATTTAAAGACAAAGTAGCTCATTTTCAAAAGTCGTGAAACTCGGCAGGAGTTTGCCGTATACAAAAGCGATAACGTGTATGAAACCTCGTAGTAACAGCTTCAAGAACGATTTCAGGAAACGTGAAAAAATGATCCCTTTTTACGTTTAGAACACCGCGTTTCGTTGTAACCATGGTCTAAATTCATATACCGTATTGCCCCGCTCTGTACTGGCCTCAACGCATCACTGTGCTGTGTGAAAAACAATGATGTGCGTTATTGGGTATTGCAGTCTGCGGTCTCTAGACTACAGGAAACGCTAGGTTTTGGGCGACCCGTCCAAAACCTACTCGGAATCTAGCGACCGATATTTTACCACTTAAAACCAGTTTCCAGTTGTAAAACGGTGAGGGGAATTCTAATACAATGTTCTCCTTATTTGGCCTTGAAAGCTGAGTTTATAAATCTGAATGCATGGGTCGGGGTTTTGGAGGAACGAGTTTCTATTCAGCTCCTGCGAAATTGGGACCTGACGCCCCCACCCCGACCTGAAAAACAAACATATCAACATCATAACGAGAGCTGCAAAGCGGAACGGGTTTTTAACTATTTTTCATAGCAATTTCAACACATTATTAACGAATATGTAGATAAATGTTCAAGTAACTCAAGTACCACGTACGTCATATCTGTTTCCTAAGTAAAAATTATATTTCGAATATAAAAAGTCATGTGCCTTGCTGAAGAAAATAAGTCAAATAATGACTTTATTCTCAATGAAGTTCAGTGCACGATACATAATCTGGATTAAATAGCAGTAGAAGTAAATAGATCAGATCTAAAATATATTAAAAAGAAATCAGTTTGTAAGAGATTTTCTTTTTAAGTTAGGTTATCATATACCATGATCAATAATAGCAGGAAAGTGCAGCTGTGTCAACCGAGTCAAATGACTGCATTGCCAATTTCCTCTGCAAAATGTCATTCTTGGTCTAATAAAGATATTCAGAACTTTCTTAGAAGTTACCCGGTATTCCTGAAACCATTATCTTGCTCTGGGGTCAGATTTTTCTGCTTCCATTAAGAACAATTCATTTTTGGACTAAAGCTTTCTTTTACTCATTACATTATTGTAATTGTTTAAAATGTGATATATCGTTTCGCTAAGATATGATCTATGCTCAAGTCAGCATTAATCAATTTACATGTTATCAGCATATCATCTATACGGCAGCTTTAAATTTGAAATATGTTTTTCACTGATTTCATTTCATAGGTGACGTAATTTGACACGGGAAACTGATCACCCACCTCTTCAGTTGATGGAATGCTAATGAAAGGAATACAGTGCATTTGTCATAAATAATTCAACATTCTGCAGAAGCATTGCAACCATGACGGCTTGATGTATTGAGAATATCATAAGAGCATTGTGTAGCAGAGGCACCAATGGCCTTATCGATATTAAACATGTTAAATGAAAGTGTGCCCCTTTGCACAAGGTGTTAAAACGTATGATCAATATGTATACAATAAAAACATGTGAAAAGATGTTTTCCTCTCCTTATTCTGGAGTCCATCATGTGTTCCATCCGCCCTTAAAGTGACAAATATTAATGTCATCTTCCCTCGAGACGTAAAAAGATAAAAAATTAAATAGAATAATATTTACGATGAGTATAACATTGATTAAGAAAAGGAAGAAGCAGAAGAATAATAAAGATGTAAAATTATGATAGTGAGAATATTGTTATTACAGCATCAAAGGTTCCCCTTACGCTATCAAAAAATAACAATTAATCTGTGAGAGGACAAAGGAGAGCGGTTGTACTCACAAATCATGGCGGAAAATATAAACCTAAAAAATAACCTACAACATAAGCTATATATATATACCAGCAAGTGTCCTAACTATACAGCGGTCTGCACGAGTAGACTACGCGAGCCAGTAGTTGGTGTCATCAATAAAGGTTGTGTGCCCTCTTCTCTGCAAGAGGACAACAAACTATCATCCTTTTTGCACACGGCACCTTATATTCTGCCGTCCACGTTGTTCATCGACTCCAACCGATTTGTCTAGGTTGTGATATGGCGTCTGCATAAATGATTATCGAGCCTGCAGTTTCCCCGTGCGGGCTCGTAGTCCGGCGCTCTTTCTTGTGCTGTGCTGAAAAGTGTTGCGAGTGATTTTTCTACATTGAGTGCAGCAAATATCATATCAATTCTATCACTTTTTTTAATGTCATTTGTCCAATATTCCGCAGACCATTTTGTGATAATACCATGGTAAACCATGCACCCATCCAACACCCCCCTCTCCCCTTCCCCCTCTCTCTCCCTATCGCTCTCCCCCCTGTCTGTCTCGGTGAAATAAACACACACATTGTATAATGTAATACCTCACCCCATAAAATACAATCAACACAAACACCTTTCTCACTCTTTTCCCTAATGTGTAGCCTTCCTACGCCTTGCTTTCGCCCAGTTACCCCATGAACTTCACGTCGTTGTTAGTCAGTGTTAATGTAATTTCGTTCTAAATGTGCCAATTGTTAAGTGCTTCTTTGTATACCGGAATAGCAAAGTGCATCCATCCTGAACACAAACAAATCTAAGCCTATCAGCCGATTCAAAGGGAATGCTACCCTGAATGCAGCGCTGTAGTCGGCCTCGACATTAAATCACCACGTAAAACCAAATGGAAATGTGCTGCTTCATTGCGGTCTTGGTGTTGAACTTTGAGGACTCGAATACAGCCAAAATAAGGCTACTTAAATGTAATAATCAATACAAATGAAAACTGTTTAAGGTTACTAAGGTAGCGTGTCCCTTTTGCAGGTCAAAAGGTAAAGTTGAGTAATATCAAGAAAAATGAAAGAAGATACTGTTTAAGAAACCCATTGAGATCAATGCTGTTATCAAGTAAATATCTTGTCAGTTTCATGATACTCTTTATTTTGCATTAAAAACAGGACAATGAGCTTCACGTGCTTCTTTAAAGTAATATATTTTTATGATGCACGTGAGTTCTACGCCACTGTCAAGTTTCGTTGTCCCCCAACTGAACCTTCCAGTTGTACATAATGATAAAAATAATCGGTTCTTATGTAGCGCTTTCCTCGTACGAAGTAAAGCGCTCGATTATCACCCTGGCTTAAGCCAAGCAGCCAAGTGTGTAGCGCTAAAAGCTAGTTCAACTTATTGGAGGAATAATATATTCCTGCCAGGTACCCATTTACTACACCTGGGTTGAAAGGGACAAACATGAGCAAAACACCTTGTCCAGGGTGTACGCACCGGGCTAGGCTTGAATCCAGGATCTCTCTGCGAGAGTCAAGGCCTCTCACCACTATACCACAGTGCCCTCACTGTTACATGTGCTTCACTCAATGTTTTGCAGAATCAGTTTGATCTGTAGAAGGGGAAAGTTACATCACCTTTGCGAAAGCTATTACTATCGTAGTATCTAGCTCAAAAGACTTGCATTGCCGACTGCAGTATAGTTCGAGCAAGATGCATTATCCATACATTCGTCACCAGGTATGCAGTCTTCCCATGTCCAATACTATATGAACTCTCACTCACGCAACCCACGTATGGGCTCCTTTGACATAGTGAAGTCAAAATCACTATTGTCCGAGGCTTTTACTCTTTAGGGTAATGGTAATTTCAACCCATTTCTTCCTTTTCATAGCAACCCATTGGTTAATTGTTTTACATCACTCTTCGACAATAGCGAAACAAATGATTGTAAAGGAAGAAGCTAATTTACGAAGGATCGCGAATCATTGTTATCTAATTTTATGCACCAGTAGGCTATATATTTAACACATTAGCGATGATGTCAGCACAAGGTTTATGGTCTAACGTTAACATTACCGGTTGACAATTTTGAATATTGTGCGCTCCTCTCACAAGATTGCGCTATCAGCAATAATCGATATACAAAGGGGTGCTTGTTAACTTCATGGGATTTACATGATTGAAGGCAAAAGGGGCCAACAGTGTGACGTTGACAAGTTATAGTAGGCCTGAGGTAGAAAGTCACGCTGCGCTTATTTCGCAACGCACTCAGCTCAGTTTCAAATGCATATCCGTCAACGGATATAAAGATAAGGTAAATCTTGAACTTAAGTGAAATAAAAAAATGTATGTAATCTCACAGTTATAGGTTCACAAATCTTTTCGGGAAAAGCGAAAAAAAAAACTGTCCTTGTTAACGTAGTAACCATGGTCTTCATGCAATATACATCATACCGGTCAGTGCGCTGGTCAGCTGGGGTCCGCTAGCCTCAACACTTCACCGCGGCGCTGATGGCCGTAATGTGCACTTAGCCGTGACTGGTCTCTAGGCTCCAAGAACCGCTAGGTTTTGGGCGGGTCGTAAAAAACTTTCTCAAAATCTAGTAATCGGCTCAAACTAAAAAAGTCATTTTCCAGCTTTTATTTTGAGGGAAGTTCCTGTAGAATATTTTCTTCGATTTCATGGTATTTACACAATTTATTTCTTTTGACCGGCAAAAGGGCTACTCTATCAATTTACTGTAACATTTGATGACAGATTTAACATTAGTTACA
The DNA here is from genome assembly GCA_963669155.1 of Arbacia lixula. Taxonomy (NCBI): domain Eukaryota; kingdom Metazoa; phylum Echinodermata; class Echinoidea; order Arbacioida; family Arbaciidae; genus Arbacia; species Arbacia lixula. The sequence continues at coordinate 21,599,822 of OZ022588.1, forward strand.
AAGCAACGTTTGACTTACCTTATGAATACCTCGAGTATGAGAAGAGGGTTAAAAATCCTTGTACAAGTTAGATGTTGACTATCAACAATGTTTATGCCTCGGGGTCTGAATTGCCCTCCTACTTCGGGAAAATATTACCTCGGTGGCCGTCTAAAAGTCAAAAACGAATTCGCGCGTTTAGCTAGCTTCATATTTACGAACGCGTAACGCAAATGCAAACCATGAAATAGTTTGTGAATGTATCTCGATCGTGAGTTAGTTAAAATTGTGACGAACGAAGGTCAATGGGCCAAACTCGGTATGAGCGATGAAATGGTACTTATCCCATACATTTTCTTTTCCGTGACTAGTCTAGGTAGTTCTTGCCGTATTGTGTCAGCCGATCTCCAAGAATTGCTTTTCTTCGGGCTGGCAATTCTCGGGGGTCGCGCAATCCCCCGATTCATTGCGCTCAGTTCCTACGTGCGCAGTGTACACGAATTCGGGCTGATGACATGCGGCTAGACCCTAGACTATCAAATGACCGGACAACCACATATGAAACAATTCATGGAATACTATTAGTCTGTGTGAAAAGACTCAGTCTTGTATGGGAGGTAAAATCTTTGACCGACTGACCTGTCACAATGCTTTTGTGTCTGGAAGCAAGCCTTGGGGCTCGGGGTAGATGGCACGGTGCGATAGCCGATATGGCATTGGGGTAGCTACATGGAACGTTACGACAGGCATATAGCTGTTGGCATGGTGATGGATCATGGGAGATGGAGTGATGCGGTAAACGTGTGAAATGAAGTTACATGGAACAATGCGATACAGCTTCTGGCACGATGCAACACGTGTGAAATGCATTTCATTCAAAGTGCTCGTAATGGCGAAAATACACCATAAATTGGCCCTTTTCCGAGAAAACATTAGTTAGAGTCATTAGGGGAATTAGGCTCATTATTTTAATCATCACGTTAATGTGACATTTTAATCAACTATAAACACACTCGAGAGCATTTGGCCTTCTACGATACAAGGCCAAACCTCAACACGTTGCTCTGCCATTTTGCACATGTCATATACATAAAAGCATAAAACAGCAATTTGTCTGTCATAACAGGGGTTTAACCGTAACGACTTGAATATAATTTTCCCTGAAATGTTTTCTGAGATAATGCATCCGGTAAATTGAATCACTATTAAAGAGGAACCAATCAGTTTTCTGCGGGAAATGACATTAAGCTAATCATGGGAGTGGCTTGAAAGATTCCCCGACTGTGACCCAATCAAGAAACAAAACACAAAGCGGAAAGCTCACAAGAAAGGGAAGGACAATTGTGGCAAAGCTACCCTGAGGTTATAGAACTACATGTATAAACATGGTCTTTTGTTACGCGGACGAGGGACCTTTTGAAATTTTGTCCGCGTAACAAACATGACAAAAGACCATGTTCATAGTGTACCAGACTCTGTCCGCGTGTACTACAACTTTAAACGATTAAAATCGAATCACACGAAGATACTTCTGTATTTTGATATAATACAAACTTGCAATAATTCTATTCGAGTTCTTGGTTACTCGGCCTCCCCAGCTAATATCCTTGCCAAATAAACTAAGCAGTTACCCAATCCTTCGTATCCAAATGATAATTATTTCAATTCATTTGTCCGCTGCACTGGCGATTGCTACCTTCACTTATCTCTTTGTTCATTGGTCAGAATACTTTCAGGGACCAGCCTTGGAGTATACGTGAATCACTCCTGTGTTGGGAAATGGTTTCTGTCAATATCACAGACATATTCACATCTACAAGTCTATAACATTTACAGATACAATTACACATCAGTGGCATTGTTACAACGATACCTCTTTGGAGGTTACCAGGGTTCAATTAACTGGATCAACATTGATGAACAATACGCTGAAAAGGTGTCACGATGTGAGCGAAGCAGATGGTGGACATATCAACTATTGAATACTTCATTAAACCTGTTATTCCTGTACGCAGCTGATGCAAATCACACAAGTTTTACACCATACTTGTTTTTCATGAAATGCATGATTTTACACAAGCAATGTAAAAAAATTTTTTTCGTAACAACATTCCATATCCATTACCGTTTCTAATGGTAAATTGGTAAAATGTTTGTTGAGAAGTATGAAAATATGCTGCAAGGGACTTTCTTTTCTGGTTTAATGTTTATGTATGAATATTCATAAGAAATACGTTAAGATCAAATTAAAATCAAATTCTTTTTTTTTTGTCCATACATGTTCAAGATGAACCATAAAAACACATCATACAAAATACATTATAAGAAAAAGACAAGAGAAACACGAAAATAAAGAAATATAATGATAAATCAGCGCTAATTGAAAAATGAGGTGTGAATAGTGTCACGTGTCAAAAACAAATACACGTTCTTTTTGCATGTAAAATGTATAAACATACATAAGTAGACAAAGACAAAGAGAAACACATATGTTACAAAAAAGGACACAGAGCAGGAGATATAGAAGAGGGGTTGGAGGAGTGGGGGGGGGGGGGGAGGGGGGGGGGGAGGGGGGGGGGGGAGGGGGGGGGGTAGGGATTAACTTCACAATAATTTATTTGGCTGCAAAAGTTAGAATTTCAAGGCTAGGCGCAAATGTGTAAATAGTTCCGACTGACTGTAATTCGTGACTTATGATATTCCAGAAATGAGGACCTGTGTATAAGAATGATTGGTTTATCGTGAACAATGATTGTATAATTTTCGTGGAAATTAACATTAAACACGTGACAACCAATGTTTATAATGCATACATAGTGAAGGTTTAAATTCTGCTCTTGTAAGACGAGTTGTCTGTATGTTCATGAAATCCTCTCTCACAAAAAACATATGGCTCTCGTTTGTAATAACAAAATCCTATTCGTGTACGAATGGCATCAATTTTACTAGGCAAGTATACCTTAACTAATTCGTGACGGAACAAGAGTGGGGTAGAGCGAGTGGAGAACCAGTGTGGGGGGAATAGATTTTATTATGTCAGTTATTTCTATGTTTTGTGAGATTTTTAAAAAAAAAATAATTCATTAACATAAAGTTTCCTGGTAGAATCAGCTTCATGCAAATCAGTTGTGAACGCGTGTCGAATGAAGAATCTGGTTTACAACGAACATGTCCACTTTCTTCCTCTTTCTTCTTTCTTGTCCTTTCCCCTTTCTTTCACTTATCAATCAAGCAAGCTTTTGTCTCATCTCCTCAGCAGTTTGATACAAATATAACGAGAACAAGAAAAACGTAAGCATATTTGATTCAATCCCTTGCACTTTATTATTATCACACTGCTGAATATATTAATTTACCATAAGTATGTACACGTATTACGATTATAACGGTTTCTGCATTGTTCTTGTATGCGAAAACATGGACTCCATGTACACGTATTCCATTGTAGCCGTTTTTGCATAATTTGTGTATGCAAATAAACTCAAACAATATATTCCTGTGTACCATAATTCTTCATTGTGTATGCTACAAACTGAAATCCTTCTCTGCAATGTTTGCCTTTAATGTGACAAACCTCCATGTAGCATTCTTTTGTGGCTGCACTGACATACCAAACAAACACGCCCATTTACACTGGCCAGCAAAAATCGAGATTTTTCTAAGATCGCGATCTTCGGGTGTAAGTTGCTAGGCAACTTTCACCCAAACAACAAAAACATGGCGTCAGAAAAATCACTCCCCGGAGTGTGATTTTTTTAAACTTCTCGTGAAAAATCTCGAAGTTTGCTAGTGTAAATGGTGAGCGTAGAAAAGTCGCGATTTTTGCCACGTGATCTTTCTCTGTTTAGCGCTCCACTTATGACGTCATAATAACCATGCAGCGCGCCGGTTACCAGATATTTTACCAAAAAACAAATACATACAAAATGAAGCAGCTTTTTAGTTCTTCCAATTGTAAAGTGCGTCTAAATCTTGTAAAATTTTGTAAAAAGATAATGAATCAATTCAAATAACTGTACGTTTTGCTCAAGTTAATTTATGTGTATCAGTAACAATGTTTGACTATATACCTGTGTGTTGATGTTGTTGATATTATTGTTTTATTTTGTTAACTCATATTAAAAAATATCTTTTAAAGTCGCAAATAACTTTCCTTGTGCCGATATTTTTTATTTTTTTATATATACCTTTTTTCTTATCTCTTTTTCTTACATTTTTTTTTCTTATTTTAAAAAGTTAGTTTGTTAATTTATACTCGTTATGATTCTTTAGTACGCTTTATGCGATGAGCTTACAATCACTTTCTTGTTTATCACTCTCTGCAACCGTTTCACATCGCGCTTTTTTGGGGCAAGCGTAAATGGTGAGACATAAAATCGCGATTTTAAAACTCTCGATCTTAGTAAATATAAATGGGGCTAATTTTATTATTCAGGTGTGTCTAGTACTTATTACCGATCGATTGCACGTGATCACGTGTCAGCAAGACAAATATACATCACAAATACAGTCACAAATGGCTTTATGTTTCCCTACGGAGCATTTTTACGAACGTGATAGAGAGGAAATCATTGATATAAAATTTGTAATCGGTTTCATATATCAACACACCTCTTCCGACAAATTGTCGGTCTCCTCATAATTTTTTTTTCCATTTTGATTTATCTTGTGCCGTTCGTTTCCATGTCACACTACCATATTCCTAGCCTAGGTACTAGGCTGTGAGGTGCATGGATACAACCCAGTCTGTTAACAACTATGTCTGGTAACATAGACTACGCCCTAATGACGTCATAGCTCCTCTGGCTTGAGAGAAGGACTGAGGATGGGATGGGGGCATAGCTTGTGTTACCAGACATAGTTGCTAACAAACTGGGTTGGGTCCATGCACCTCACAGCCTAGTACCTAGGCTACCATATTCTCTAATAATCACCTCCTAATTTGCCTGTCTCTTCCTCTGGTGTTAGCTCTGGGGTCCTGACATTTAATCTGTGTGTCCATCGATCGTCTTTCCTCCTGACCAGCCCATCTCCACATCTTCGATTGAATTTCCTGCACTTTGTCCCGTACTTTGGTTTTCCTTCTCAAAACCTGGTTTCTAACTTTGTCCCTCTTTGTAACACCAATCATAATTCTTTCCATAGCCATTTCAGTTACTCTAAGTTTTCTCTCCAGTCTCTTAGTTGTGGTCCATGTGTCTGCTCCATAAGAGAGCACAGGTATGATGCATTGGTTGAAAATCTGTTTCTTGAGAGAAAGAGGGAGCTTCTCACCACGGAAGATAAAGTTGAGCTTGCCAAATTTTGCCCAAGCCAACTGGATCCTTCTATTCACTTCCCCTGCTGTTCATTTTCTATGAAGATCTTTTTGCCCAAGCATATGTATTTGTCCACCTTCTCCATGGTCTTCCCGGAACTGTGTGTTCTTTGAATCTACTGCTCACCCTTACCTTTGCCGTTGTGATATTCATTCTAAGCCCAGCTTTTCTACCTTCTTCACTTAGGTCTCGGATCATTGTCTCCAGTTCCTGAGGTGTATGGCTAAGTAGTAAAATGTTATCTGCAAATCTAAGATGTGTCAGGTGTTTGCCATATACGATGATGGCCAATCAAGGTTTCTGATGACATTCTCCATATCTGCAGTGAAGAGCTTTGGTGAGATGGGGTCACCTTGTCTAACACCTTTCAGGATTTTTAAGGCATTTGCTGTAGTACTTTCTATATGTACACGGGCACTAGGGACATTGTAGATGATCTTAATTAGGCGAATGTACCTTCCATCTGTGACCTGATTTTCGAAGGCATTGAATAATGACTGATGGTCTAGGCTGTCAAATGCCTTCTCGTAATCAAGAAAAGGCAAATCAGATATCAAAACGGTAGTATTTTGCCTTCTCGATTATCTGGTTTAAGGTATGGAGATGGTCTGATGTTCTATAACCTGTACGGAATCCTTGATATACTTGTTTTATTTTACACCAAATGTTTGGTAGACTAACCTGGATAATATATCGAATACTATATCAGATGTTGGCTTTGTTGTCGTAAATATCACAAAATATTTAAACCTCGGGGATTTGCACTGCTTCTTCGGAAACAAACATGTCACTCATCTCTGGCTTGTGACTTATTTACGTTCCCCCTCAGCGCAGTGCCAATCCCCTCGGTATACATCCTGTGATATTTCCTCTAGCGACAACCAACATCTATATAATATTTCCGGAGCACAGCACCTTTATCAAGTTACACCACCGCATTTTGAAATGTGAAATAATATAAACATGAGAGCAAGAACAATATAAAAAAATATATGCAAATATTATTGTAGTAGCTTGTAGAACAGTTAGTGATTCAAATGAAATACGTAGTCATCTATATGTATATATAATGCGCACTCCCATATTTAAGACTGAAAAGATGAAAACAGGTTAGTGACAGATCCGTACGGTCAGGATCAGACCTATTTTGTAACATGTGCCGGTTCAGAAACGGATTTATTTTTACATCCTTTTGTCACAACCTGGCCGCTGACGATGAGTTTGACAACCAACCGGTTTTCATGGTTTTCATATCTACTAACACATGTTATGTACTTGTCCCGCCGGACACTGTACTTGTGCAAATTTTGTTTTTCATACTAGGAGAGAGAGAGAGAGAGAGAGAGAGAGAGAGAGAGAGAGAGAGAGAGAGAGAGAGACTGAGAGAGGAGGAGAGAGGGAGAGATGGCAGTAGATATATTTATGTAAAGGAAGTTGCGGCGGCGCTGAAAATTTAGATGAAATAAATGCAAATGCAGATGCAGGAGAAGATTTCTTTCATAGACAATTATCAAGAGTCTATGATCAATGTATACGACCGAAATATTTCGCATACTATTCTGTTCGTTACTTATTTTTAATTCAGAAGGTTGACGTAGTCTTTCATTATTTTCCCTCTCATAATTGCCATACATAGTTTTATATCAACGTATGTGTACATGTAGCACGGGAAAGATGGCTGGGAGATCTTACTGCGTTTCTCCTGAACTCTAGAGGGGGCTCGTTCATCTCTGCCTGTTTAGCAAAGAGAGGTTCGCCCGCGTTTACTCGAAGTACCATAATGGAATTAAATAACTTAAACATGTTCTGAATGTTTTCACGAACCGAGTCATACGCCTCACAACCATGCATACTCCAACACTGTGCTGATGATTGTTAAATCTACAGCATACGGAGTAGGTTTGTATTATTTACCCATTTTGCTTTCGTGATATTTTGAGACTGTCAATTTGTCTTAAAAAAAATTGTAGCTTGAATATTAAGATTGCTTGCGATTTTTTTTTTATCAAATAATGTGACTAGAAATGTATTGTTTTAATGAAAATATACTATTTTTATGACCAGTTTTGATTTCAGCGAGATTGTTTTCTTTCTGGGAATATGACACATATACAGTATATTACAATACATCTACCACATTTGTGTTAATACAATTACTCTAAATGAAATTATTGATATTGTGTGTAACTTTAGAAATTAAAAAAGTCCTGGTTTCAATTGGGTGGCAATTGATATAGTAAAAAAGGCATTCAGGTAATATGTTATGTTTAGATGTTTTTCCAACTCAATGTGTCTATAGTATTGCTATATATGTATTGCATTGCCATGTTATTGTGCTGGTGGAAAGCAAATTTAGTAATTAAATCACAAATCCTCAAAGTGTTCGGGCCGAATATGATATTCTGAGTAAACATTAGTATGGTATATTTCTTAAATTTGAGTAAAACATTTGATACTTGAAGTCATAGCATTTTCATTGATATGCTATACAAATACGGTATACGGGGTATTCTATTGAATTGGTTCGAAAGTGATTTAAGCAATCGTGTGCAATATGTTTGTATGGATGATTATGATTCACGTGTATCGTCAGTTAGACATGGAGTGTCCCAGGGTTGAACTATAGGGCCGCTATTGTTTATTGTATGTAATTGATATGTCCAATCGTTCAAAACATTTGAATATCACACAACTTGCCAATGACAGCAGAATGTTTATGTTTAATAGTAATATTGATACCCTCAATACTAGGCATCATTTCGATATAATCAAGTATAGATGAATGATAACACAAAATAAGCTTGTATTGAATATTACAAAATCTAACTTCATTGTGTTTCATAAATAGCCATGTAAACCGTAATGCCATCAAAGTAACATTAAAAAATGATACAATTCCAAGAGTCACAAATACTTTTTTGTATAACTGTAGAGGAAAACTTATCATGGAATGAATATGTTGCTGTTATATCCAATAGATTAGGTATGAACGTCGGCATATTACATAAGTAGAAGTTTTTACCATCAAATATCTTTCATCTGTGACCTGCCTTTCTGAGGCATTGAGTAATGACTGATGGTCTAGATGTCAAGAACATTTTAATATAAACAACTCTGTACATAGTTACCAAACGAGAAATGCTCTACCCTACCACTTGTCAGGGGTGGGCTTTAATAGCCATGAGAATTATTTATTTCTTAAAGGGATTACAGGAGGGGAAGCAAGGAGCCAAAACCTACTGAATGGACTCCATTACGTTACAACAAAAGAACAATTTACCCCCACAGTCTAATACCGATATCCATGAATGGACCGTGCTTCGCCCTAGAACTTGCTGGGTGAACTATTGATTTTATGTAGTCTTTTCAGATTAGTAAAGGGATAGTTCACCCTGAAATTATTTTGGTTTCCATAAAAGGAGACATATGAAAAAAACATATTAGTGAAGGTTTGACGAAAATCGGTCAAAGGAAAAGAAAGATATTTGATTTTAAAGTTTTGATTTTGTGACGTCACGTGCAAAGTGCTCTCCCATATGTTGTGTACTAATTTTTCTGAATTACCTTTTTATACTTTCTTTTCATAGCGATTTGTGTGTAAAAACATGTTTCTATCAAACGTACAGTTGACATGGTAAATATCTTTTTGAGAAAATAGACATTTTCTAAAAAAAAAAAGAAAATCTAACAACATATGGTAGCACCTCAAACATGACGCCACAAAATCAAAATTTTAGAATAAAATAACTTTTCTTTCCTTTGACCGATTTTCGTCAAACCTTCACTAATATGTATCTTTCATGTGCCTCGATCCTTGTATTGAAACAAAAATAATTTCAGCGTGAACTATTCTTTAAACTAAATTTGTAGATAGCAGACGACCTATGCTCCTATTCATGTCTATGTTTCCATTCGACGATGCATGGACCCTACTTCGTAGGCGGGTCTATAGACGATGTTTCTAGGAGCAAGCAATTGTTGTACATGGTGTAGGGCTGCATGATCGGGCTACATTTGAAGGTCGTCTTATATGTATGTTGGGGACGTGTGTCCCACAGTTCATGAACACTACTGGCTATGGGGAACTTCCGACATTTTTATTCTAACAATATTTTCACAATGATGTTTATTCGCTTCTTTTATCATGCTTGTTGGTCTTTGTGCAATGGATTTTATGTTCAAATATTAATACAAGAAATCTTGGGTATCCATTTCACATCTTTAGATGTCTTGAATGTGTGTGGAGAGCTTTTCGTTCCATCAAGGATTTGGTGCATGTTGTTGTTTGTTAATAGTTCGTATCGTTTCATTTATGATGTTCTTCAAATTGTTCATCATATATTGTCATGTGTTAGACTATTCTTCATTATATTTTTTTGATGTCGTGCCAGACAAGTCAATAAAACATAATTGTTCAAACACTTTCCTGTCAGATTAAAAAAAAAAAAAACTACACACATGATTCATCTCTATGATGTACACCTCCGCACCCCTTTGAACATACTTAATTTGTTTTGGGAGGCGTCATGGGCTCCCTGGAGGTGAATGACAAGCTCAATGGCGTGAGTTCCATTCATCAAGCATTTTGCGGCTTCGCGGATCGCTGCTTCGCAGCTCACGATTAGTTTTGGTGGTTTTTGAGATGAATAAGCATCGAATTAAGAAGCAAAGCAAGAGGCCTCGGTTAGAGGCTAGCTGGTAAGCTTTAATCGAAGTGTAAGCTTTAATCGAAATAGGAAAAACTACTAGTCCATCGGAATGCGACGCGTGCGACAATGAGCTGGTAAAATGCTCGTTCGATCTTCTCGTTTGCGCTTTGTCTTGACACACGGCAGCGAAGTTTGTCGAGATTTGGCAAGAAAAGAAAAGCACCACCTCATTGTGGCGTCACGCTGACAGAAAGTGTAAGAATATGCGTACGGTGAACCGGTTCCATTTGTAAGAATTAATTGTCTTTCTAATACAACATAGATATCAAAAGTTTATTCGTATACTTGAACCATTTCTTGCAGGTTTAATAATCTAAGCTATCGATCGTTCGGTTAACGATGCAACGAAGGAATATGAGATACAATATCGTGGTTAGCCCTAATTTGATTCCAGGTTTTTTCATTTCGCATTACTTCTTTTCTATATAATTCTGCTGAAAGAACCTATGGCCGGAAAGAAGAAGACATGTATAAGTCATCCACAAAACGCGTGATTACTACCACAACAGCAAGACGGTCCATCGTATTTACAATATATTACGTCTTAGCATTAACATTCTTTAGGCAAGGTTCCCACAGTCCAGATACTGGCCGTATTTTATCGTCCGCCTCCTCTCCCACACACATTACGCCACTGATTCACAAAGTACGCACACCGCGCCTGACCACTGATTGCGCGACTCCACGAATCTGGCCGCCCAGGGTGGAAAATTTGTGTATGTGATGCGCCACCAACGTTCAGTGTCGGCGGATTGCTAAATGCAGTCCAGGGGGTGGACTAGGTTCCCACCGCCGATTAGATCAACTCGATAAACCCTATCGTCCAAAAATCATGACCAAGCCCGAAATGTCCAACATTTATGCAATGCCGAGCAAGGGAGACCACCCCGACCGGTCTTGCTAAAAGCCGCCAAAAAGCAGCCAAGAGGCATCCAAGAGTAGCCAAAATCAGCGAAGAAGCTACCCATATCAGCAGAAGACACCAGGAGACACTGAAGACACACGGTAGACCTTTGCAGGACTCTGAAAATGCTTGTTCTGTGAAATCAATCAGTATTTTAGAAGAATTTCCCGATCTCATCAAGGAATACATCCCAACCCGTAACCTTCGCTCCAATAACTAGAACCTTCTCCAGATATCCAGGACCAACACTAACTTCTATGGGGAACGTGCCTTTGGCACCATAGCGGCTAGACTATGGAACTCTATCCCCTTCCACATACGCAATGCCCCATCTGTCGATAGCTTCAAACGCGCTCTCAAAACATTCATGCTCTCCCATTAAAGACAGCCAGTCCCTTTTTCAGATCACCACAAAACCATCGAAACATTGGCAAAACATATAGAGAAGTGTTAGCAAGCTCTATATTCACAATTTGAAACTGATACGTAGTGTAAAATTCAAATAATGCATGTAAACAACGTCTGATTAATAGTCTTTACCTCAGGCTCTTAGCAGTTTGTGTTGAAATATCTGCTTTATTGATTAATCTGTTTATTAAATTATAAAACGCATTATGAAAAAAAAATTGTTCTGTGGAAGGAATCATGTCCAAAGTTTGGTAGTTACTCATAAAATTAGGATTTCACACACGCATAATAACCACATAGATACTGTACCAAATACTAATACTTTTTTCGTGGTACGAAAAAAGTCGGTTTGAAATTTAACGGCTGAAATTTTTTACATATACAGAAAGCTTCAACATGCTTTATTCTTAGAAATGGTCTTGAATCACACTTCCTTCAATTTACGATCGTGATAGACGATATCAAATTTTAAGCTTGCAAAAGGGACGGACAATCTTTAAGTACCTAATAATGGTTTTAAGAACTCTTTGGTCTATTTGTGTAGTTTATATTTATGTTGTTAAATGACGTTAAGTGTGTTCATTATGTAATTTGTTGTCTTTAAAATGATTGTAAAGCGCATAGAGATTGTTAATATTATGCGCTATATAAATGTTGATTATTATTATTATAATAAAACCGTAAAATCTCTTGGCGGCCTAGCTGCGCGGCGATACCTAACGATAGCTGTCACGATTACTATCTCTTGGCTGCTCTTCGCAGCTCTTAATAGGACACACCCCGACTGCTCCTGCCGAGCGAGCCAGACCATTCCATGATCGCTTGATCGGGATAGATCGATTTGATCTGATCGGTAGTAAGAACCTGGTATATCGGAGTGTCTCATTGCGTTCTGACTGTTGACGACAAATTTGAGAGCGGCATTCGCTAGAAAGATTTCAAAATTTTCAAAATGCTCGCAGGCGACCCGTGTCGCTGGAATTTTGAACAACCCCCCCCCCCCCATTAAAAAAAAACAGGCACAGTGTCGTTGCGTGTGTCTCGAAACTCAGTTTCCGTTCGAAAAATGTGAGATAACTGGGGTTGGCGACATACTCTAAATTGTTAAAAAGATTGGATGCTGAATGAGAAACTGGAATTCTGGACGCAAGACAGGGGCTAGCTGCCATAGCTGGAAATCGCGAATACGAAATATAAACATGATTAAAGCACTTTTTTTAAAGCACATTCTGTCGCTGCAAAGAACATTAGGTCAGTATACTACCAATTTTGTCGGCAAAGAGACCCTTGGTCGGCATAGGGGACCTTTTTTTTTTAGAACAGTTCATTTATGCTAAACTGTTCCATGTACCGACAAAATAAACCAATAGCGTATAATATGCCCACTACACTAACACGGTATGATGTGTACGCACAGAAAAAAGATTCATCACCTTAGTTTTCGTTCGCTGAATATAATTGGATATAAGTACCCTGTTTGATATGTTGACATTACAGGACTATCACGAGTGTGAATTTGCGATATTCCCATGTCAATATTTGCAAAATGAATTATGGAAATGAATCTAGCGGTTTCGACTCTTTGTAATACACTTCATTCGCAAAGTCAACCTGGATAGAGCACAAGATATTTTATATATTATCAGGGAGTGAAGATGATACACACGTGTGAATAATATATTATGATACGTTCTTGTATCTGGCCACCAGGGATATGGTTGAAAGATCCCTTTCAAGTCAAGTCTCCTGACTGCAAAAGGGGAAAGACGCTCTTCACTATTTAAACAAAAAGAAAAAAAACCAACCCACTGACAAAACACCTCACTTTGCTGTTAAAAAGATGTAAACTCATACACCCGTGGTAAATCACTGAACCAACTCGACTTAGGCGCCTTTTTATTAACATGTAAAGGCATTGATCCAGCGATTTGTTACGAGCGCGATGCGATGTCCATTGTCATGATAGTCGTGAAAGTGACCGACTGGCGTCATTTTTGCAAAGGCTCGTCTCGCGTTTTCGATTCTTTGTAATACACTTAAAAATTTGCAACGTCAACCAAGCTAGAGCACAAGATATTTCATATACATGGATTACGTATGTAATATACGACACGTTCTTGCATCCATGCAGCAACTCGGGCTATGGTTGAAAGATCCCTTTCAATTTAGTCTCCTGACTGCAAAATGGGAAAGACGCTCTTCTCCATTTTAATAACAAGACACAAAATCCTACTGACAAAAAACACCCCACTTTGCTATGAAGAAGATTTAAATGTAAACTCATAGCCCCTTTGTAAATCACTGAACCAGCTCGACTTAATCGCCTTTTTATCTAAAAGGCACCGATCTACGCGGTGTCCATTGTTGTGAGAGCGACGTCAACTTGAGAGAAACCGCTTAACCATCTTTTCATTTCTTAACTAAATTTCTATAGCAGACGGCATATGCTCCAACCATGTCTATGTTTCCATTCGACGATGCATGCATGGACCCTTCGTCATAGTCGGATCCATAGACGATGTATCTAGGAACGAGCCATTTTTGTACATGGTGTAGGGCTGTACGATCGGGCTAGATTAGAAACTCATCTTATAGGCATGTTGGGGGAAGTGTGTCCCTTAGTCCCCCATCGGTCCGCTTCTTAGCTTTCATCCCCTTTGACGACAGTGAAGCGTGTTATTCAACGTGTCTAGATCATGTAGGATGTGATTATTCTAAACACGGGATCTCGATGAAACCTCGAAGAAAAAGTTGGGAGAATTGAGAATTTGCAACCAAACGTTGTTTTGCATAAGCTTTCGTAGTTATGTTCTGTCAGCCTATGTGTTAAGAAATGCAGGGCGCCATTCAAATGACAAGAAAACTGGTTGTTTTCATTTCCCTTTCACTGAGTTTCTTTGCCATTGCCAATAACACGTCATTGCCTAAAGAGTATCTTCAGTCTGTGTGACATTTTGTTTAGCATATTGTATTGCATATACTTTTATAACTTTGCCAGAATTTCCTAATTGCGTTTAAACTGTAGTCGAGAACCCCTCACACCGTTATCATTTGATCAAATTTACTTTTAAAGGATAGTTGTATTATTGTGTACGTTGTATCTATATATGTTTTTACCTTTTAAATTGTCATAATTCAGCTGTATGGCTGCGAAGATGATATGAAACATTGAAATGAATTGGTTTGAACTGTTTGCAGGGTTGCCTCTATTTTCAGAACGCAACCCTTTAATCAATTCTAGTGTATATGGAAGTTACGTAACGGGTGCTATTATCCGTCTTCCCTTCGTTTTTCTTCGCTCGGGTGGCGAGGGTGCATGGTATGAAGGAGTCGGGATAAAGAGAGCTCTCCCTGATCCATGCACTGCTGCATAATCTTAATCCAGTCTCTTCTCCTTCGCTCCAATCCCAAATAGATTACCCGAAGGAATGCCAAAGAAAGTATCGAGGCGTACGATGCTCCCGATTTTTCTCCTTATATGGTATTAATGGTCGAATATGCAAATCAAACCCCAGCGGTTATTGTTGTGATAGTGGGTGTGTTCCGCGCAGAGAGTAGCGATCACCACTTTAACCTCAACCAGCCAACTCTACAGGTGGTGCTTACTTTTTGTCCTCTCTCCGTTGGTAAGTTTTGAAACTTTTCTACAAACTTTCAAAGTAAATCTGAGTTAGGTTCTGTTGTCAGTGTGAATTAAACTTTTAACAGACGTTATTTATCAATCAGTCATTACAGACCTTGCCGACCTTGAACCGACAACACATTTATAACCGCTGTAGGGGTTGATATCCAGATTTTCAAAATGCTTTTTTTTTGTCTTGAGATGTGTACTGCTCTTTCCTCATCTTCCTTCATAGCAGATTTCACTTATCATGCTCATACACATGTTGAATTTCGCGCTTGACTCCTGACCATTTTGTGATAGGCTTAAAAGCATTTCCTAGCCTAGTTTTAAGGGAGGAATGGAAAAGTGACTGGTCTTGAGAAAACTTGACCAAACTTTACGGTTCGACGGCTTGTCCAGCAACCTGAAAACCGGCCTACAAACACGATGTCGCCTGCAACCTTAACATAAGTTTTCACCTCTCTCCTCATATAGATTAAAAAAATCCATCATGTGTGACGACGATGTTGCCGCTCTTGTCTGTGACAATGGATCCGGTATGGTGAAGGCCGGATTCGCCGGAGATGATGCCCCCAGGGCCGTCTTCCCATCCATTGTCGGTAGACCCCGTCACCAGGGTGTCATGGTCGGCATGGGACAGAAGGACAGCTACGTCGGAGACGAGGCTCAGAGCAAGAGGGGTATCCTCACCCTGAAGTACCCCATCGAGCACGGAATCGTGACCAACTGGGACGACATGGAGAAGATCTGGCATCACACCTTCTACAACGAGCTCCGTGTCGCCCCCGAGGAGCACCCCGTCCTCCTCACTGAGGCTCCCCTCAACCCCAAGGCCAACAGGGAAAAGATGACCCAGGTAAAAATGCACTACATTTGTTTCTATCAAAAGTTTTTACTCATGTGATTTCGTATGAAACCTTCACTGAAAACCCTTTATTGAACAAGTTGATTTATTTTAATTTAGTATATTGACTAATTACAATTCACATTCTTGTATACAAATATATATATATGTTTTACAATGTTAAGTATTTAACCTTCACTAAACACCCTCGACTGAAGAAGTGGAACATTTTCTACATTGATTGACTGGTAAGGATAATTGTTTTCATTTTCTCATTACAGATCATGTTCGAGACCTTCAACTCACCCGCCATGTACGTCGCCATCCAGGCCGTGCTCTCCCTGTACGCTTCTGGACGTACCACCGGTATCGTGTTCGACTCTGGTGATGGTGTCTCCCACACCGTGCCCATCTACGAGGGTTACGCCCTCCCCCACGCCATCATCCGTCTGGACTTGGCTGGTCGCGATCTCACCGACTACCTGATGAAGATCCTCACCGAGCGTGGCTATTCCTTCACCACTACTGGTGTGTACAGACTTGTTCCGTTATGAGCAGATTTTCAAATTTCAGTAACTTACATAAAAAACTATCGATACAACTCAACAGCAGTGCACGATTCTATGAACAAAGACTTCTAAAAAATGAAAGACAAGCTAAAATAAACCAATGGTATTAAGACTTTTTTTTTGTATACATTGTCATATCTCTGTTTTTCGCATCGCCTCTCGCACTGACGGGAAACGAAACAGCATCTGCTTGCATGTCTTATAGGTTTCCCCCCATTTTATGTTTACAGCTGAGCGTGAGATCGTTCGTGACATCAAGGAGAAGCTCTGCTACGTTGCTCTGGACTTCGAGCAGGAGATGTCCACCGCTGCTGCCTCCTCCTCCCTGGAGAAGAGCTACGAGCTTCCTGACGGTCAGGTCATCACCATCGGCAACGAGCGATTCCGTGCTCCGGAGACTCTTATCCAGCCCGCCTTCATTGGTATGGAGTCTGCTGGAATCCACGAGACCACCTACAACAGCATCATGAAGTGTGACGTCGACATCCGTAAGGACCTGTACGCCAACACCGTTCTGTCTGGAGGTTCCACCATGTTCCCCGGAATCGCTGACAGGATGCAGAAGGAGATCAGCGCTCTGGCTCCACCAACCATGAAGATTAAGATCATCGCTCCTCCCGAGAGGAAATACTCCGTCTGGATCGGAGGATCCATCCTGGCCTCTCTCTCCACCTTCCAGCAGATGTGGATCAGCAAGCAGGAGTACGACGAGTCTGGCCCATCCATCGTCCACAGGAAGTGCTTCTAAACATCTCAAGTCATCTTGATGAATTTTACCCATCTTGTACTACCTGTCTATGTCTTTTTGCTCAGTTGGCGATATTAACTTATTCTCGGGGTTGACCGTTCGTCTGTACTTGTAAGTCACATTTTGGGACAAAAGGGTCAACGCACAAGAAGTTGGATATGACTAGCGAAAACAATTCTGTAATGATCATGACGACAACCTGAATGTCTTTGAGACTGTGGTTATAATACTAGAATGTATGATTAAAAAAGGCCTCAAAGTCAATTTGGGATGATTCAGCTTTTCCACATTTCTAAAAGAAAAAACACATCGAGTATTGTCGAGATTTATTTGAATATCAAACGTTTTATTCTCAGTATGCCAGTTGGAAACTACTTCATATTTGAAATCATTTTACAACTATGTGCACATGAAAATATTACATATGCATTACTATAAGCTATACCATTTGATAAAATAATAGGTTTGATTTCAGAAAAAATCGAGACATTACTTAAAGATTGATGCAAATGTATACATTACGTATACTCAAGTACATGTTAAAGATATATTTGTATAATATCATAGGCTTCATAAAAAGAGGTTTAATTTCAAAAGAGATCGAAACATTATTACTTAAAGATTGATGTTTACGTAGACATTACGTATACATGTATATAAGTAAATGTTCAAAATATATTTTACACTATCATAGCTTCAATTTAAGACAAGATAAATAATTATGAAATAGCTCACTCCATTATAAATGATTGCTTTTCATTACGTTTGTATAGGTGTTTAGAAAAATAAAGTGAACATAAAGGAAAATATTTTTGTTACTGATTTTATTTCATGCGTTACTTATCATTATTTGCAAAATGCATCTTTTTTCATGTAATAATCATTGGATCGCAGCATTGTTCGTACAATCTTCAAGCTTACAACTAGGCCAGGCATGCACAGAACGCACGCCGTTGTATGTATTACCTTTTCACAAGAACATTAAAAAACTTTTTGAACTCCTTCAACTTAAAATTCAAATATCACCTTGATTCGAGTTGTAACTTTTTTGTTATTATTTGTCAAATGTGTCAAATTTTTTGACCCCTGGTACATGTATATGAAGCATGTGCCAACGGAATCCAAATATCTATCAAATATAAGCTATATAAAAACAACCAAAAGAGTAAGTAATGTTTATTTAGCAGAATACTCCACATTCAGCAAGATTGGTGACAATAGCGATCACAGTTTCATAAAACTTTCATAGGTAATGACGGCGAGGCGAATGCCTCTATTTTTTGGTTAGAAAATAAAAAAATGCTGGAACGGCTGCGATTGCGCTACTTTTGCATAATTATCCTTGTGTGCGTGTGTGTGTGTGTGTAGGTGCATGTTTGTGTTCTGCGTGTGTGTGTGTGTGTGTGTGTGAGTTTGGGTGTGTGGATGAAGGTGCTGGGAGTATGTTCAAACGGGGGAAAGGATGGGAGAATAAATAGACAAAACTTTTCTCTCAAGATTCTTGATTGTACAACAATGTTTTGTAAACAATATAATTATGAAAATGCACTTTTTTATAACTATTGCAAATGATGTTTAATTCAAAGTAACAATGTACAACATATCAAGTTTAATTAAGAATGGTTTCTTCAATTGATTTGAGAGAAAATAATAAAAAATATCTTTAAAAATAGATTTTAGAAAGTTGATAATGGATATGATGATACATCAAATAAATTATTGGTAAATAAACATTCATTTATGCCATATATACATTACATTTTAGGATGTTTTGCCTAATCTTTAAAGTGCGCTCAACCATGACACGGCGACCTCCTGTTATGTTCAGATGTTATATCTGATGTCAATCCACTCAATACAGTAAATGGGTACTGCAAAGGGTTGAAGAAAGCAATTTTCCCGCTTCAATTGTGCTCAGTCAACCGTGAAAAGTGTCGGAATATGTGTGAAATGGTCGAACAATGGATGATCAAACACCGATAGTAAAGGTAAATGCACTAGAAACAGAATTTGCCGAAATGTTGTCTCACAGACCCCCAAAACTGAGTGACTCTTCTGACTTTGAAAAAAAAATACAATTTTGCCTTTAATGTGTGCTCACTCATGCATGGCTGATTGGATTAAGGTAATTTTCACATGGATCTTGCCAAGTTTTTTTGCTCAAAACCTCTTTCATAAACAAAGTTAGGATATTGTGCTTAGGGGAGGGGGGTACTTTTTCGTTGTGTGCTTATAAAGTCGTGTGTGGAATAATAGTTGACTATTTCCTTTACGAGATGGCGTCTTCAGGTAGCCCGAAATGGCCAAACAGCTAGCTATATTGTGATCGGGATGGCTATAGCCAGATCATAAAATAGCTCGCTATTTGGTCAGGAAATCTTCCCAAGAAATTTTGGGCTAGATGGCTAAATAGCGAGCTAATTCGCAAACTAGCTCGCCTTTTCACGGATCGCCTTCATTTGCCTGAAACTTTCTCGATCTCATCATGCATCAGCGCGCGCTGCCGAGCACAAATACGTTCGATCTTTTCACGTGCGTGAAGGCGACCACACAGCTCAAAGGGAACTGCCTTTTTTCTTCAAACATTTTACGTTGTCCAGAAAACTTTTCCATGAATTAGATTGTCAACTGATAGCATTCGATCCGATGCAGTCGTCGCTGACGCACAAGATCGTCTCGCGGTTGAGACTCTCTATGATATACTACAATTTCAAAATCAACCTGGATAGAGTACGATACACATTCAATGCTAAAATGAACAAATTATCATTACAGTAAACGTATTTGTAAGGGGTGAATAGGGTAATACACTATAGAGCAGATGAACAAAAGGAATCGTTCGTGCTTCAGTGCGCGTGGCGGCACTTCTCTGCTTCTCCCCGGCAGCGTTGTCACTGTCCCTGTAAATTCTGGTGCGAGGACTGAATTTGTAAAAGTTTGCGTGAGTACCCTAGTCTGGTGCGAGACCTGTAGGACCCAGTATGCCTTTACCTAGCAACCATCCTACCCAATTCCATATCAAAATTAAATTTGAGATTTTTTGCTTCATCTTTAAGGTCTACTAACTCAACCATGACACAACGACTACCTCTTAAGTTCATACAACATGTGATGATACATGCTGTTAACAATATCTGATATCAATTCATTTATTTAACTGAACGGATATTGCAATTTAAGGAAGATTGAGCAGCAATTTCCTCCAAAAATATTGTGCTTAGTCAATCGTGAAAAGTCGTGAAAAGTGTCAGAATAGGTGTCAAGGAGTCAATCAATGGATGATCTTGTTTCCCAGACCCCCAAACTTATTCTTGTGACTTTTGAAAAGTTTAATGTGTGCTCACTCATGCGTGATTAAATTGATCAATGTAATTTTCACATGAAAGTTTGTCAATAGTTGAACGAACAATATCCTGTTCATTATTTGTCTAAACCCCTCTTTAATAAAAAGTTATGTTAGTTTGCTTAAGGATAACTTACTTTTTTATTATTATTATCAGGGAGTGAGGATGGTGCACACACGTGTGCATGATACGTCCGTGTATCCAGCGAACAGGGGTATAATTTAAAAAATCCCTCTCAATTCAGTCTCCTGCCTGTGAAATGGAAGAGTCCCTCTACACCATACAAAAGAAAACAAGTATTGACAAAAAAAAATCCACTTTGCTGTAAACAAGATTTGAATGTAAACTCATAGCCCTGTGATAAATCACTGGACCAAAATGAATCGCCTTTTTATTAAAATGCTTTGATCTACCAATTTGTTTAGGAGTGCAATGCGAAGCCCATTGTCGCGAGCGTGACCACCTGACGTCAACCCGAGAGAAAACGCTATACCGTGACATCTTTTCATTTATCTAAATGTGTAAATAGCATACGCCATTTGTCCTATGGAGCCTATATTGCCATTCGTTCCACGATGAACCACAAGTGTGCAATTCCTGTACATGTTGTAGGCCTGTATGGTTGAGCTAGATTAGAAACTCTTCTTATAGGCATATTAGGGAAGTGTATCACTTAGTTCAAGAACCCTATCAGGCCACTCCTTAGGCTTCACCCTCTTTGTCGACAATGAAACGTGTTATTCAACGTATCTAGATCATGCAGGGGGTGATTATCCTTAAGGGGCCTCGATGAGACCTCGTAGAAAACGTTGGGAGAACTGAGCATTTGAAACCAAACTTTGTTTTGTATAAGCTTTCACCGAGGCCCAATAAACCTTTAACTTGAGTGCCAGATAAACTGTTGTTCTATGGGATAGGTGTGGAGTAAGTTACATGTGGCACCACAAACATGTCTTGTCTTATCCATTGTCTTATCCTTAGTCTGCCTGACACTCTGATAAGCATATCAAATTGCATACACAAGTTTGTTTACAGGTTTGCTTCTTTATTCAGAAAGCAAAAATCGCTTCTAGTGGAGATGAAAGTTACGTAACGGGCTCTTTTATATGTATGTCTGTCGCCACGGGTTGTCGTTTCGGGTGCCGAGGGTTTCTGGTACGTGCAAGCGAGGAAATGGGATAAAGAGAGCGCTCCTTGATCCATGCACTGCTGCATTCTTTTAATCCAGTCTCCTCTCCTTCTCTCTTATCCCAAATAATGCCAACGCCAAAGAAAGTATCGAGGCGTACGATGCTCCCGATTTTTCTCCTTATATGGTATTGATGGTCGAATATGCAAATCAAACCCCAGCGGTCATTGTTGCGGTAGTAGGTGTGTTCCGCGCAGAGACTAGGGATCACCACTTAATCCTGTACCTGCCAACTCGACAGGTGGTGCTTACTTGTTGTCCACTCTCCGTTCGTAAGTTTTGAAACTTTTCTACAAACTTCCAAACTCCATACAATACTTAAATGTAGTCTAGTAGCTAGAAGGGGTTCCCGTGCATCCCCGAAAACGATTAGCCACTATGATTTTTAGATCCGCTAGACCATCTACTTTATCAAATTTAATGTTAACATTTGATAAAAAGGTCACTGGAATTTTGTGGGCCATTTAATTGGACCCAAGTCAAAATTGCATTTTTTCACAATTTTCATCACTTCCTGAGGTCTGTTAAAATAACACCCTTAAGTGAAGCCATATCTCCAAAAATATATGATCACATCGTATAAAATTTGGCTCAATGTTAACTTGTTTTAATATAAAAAGAGTGGCGTTGTTTCATAGACATTGCAATTTATCTTCATCAATAATTTATATCATATAATTTGCATATCAATTCATATGCTTTTTCCTGTGTCAATTTTTGGCAGAAAACAACTCGTGTCACTGATAGTTTTTTTTTGTAAAAGCATTGTTAAAGTTAGTACGAGCTGATGTTTGTACAGTATATATATACTCTATGGTATCCCTGCTTATCGAAAATTAATGTTAAACTGAAAGATTTTATGCATCATATTGTTTAGAAAAATGTTTAAGCACCAATGCAAAACAGGATATTGCGCTTATTTTAATAATGTTGTATTGGCTAAGACTCCAAAGTTTAGCTGCAAAGCTGGGCTGCCGTGCACCACCTGGAATTATATTTTAACATGGTTATTCATACTTAACATACATCTCCTGATAAAAGTTTGGACTTAAACACAGGAAAAAGTATCGCCATCACCATGTATTAATATACGAGCTGTCACAGTTCCGTCTTTTTAAAGACACAAGTGTGTAATTTTATTAACTAAAATTGATTAACCTGGATTTGACATGATTAGATTAAAGTCTTAGATGTACATGTATTAGACAAGTGATTGGGGATTTATAAAAATAATTTTAGTGCAAGGTCACATACTTGATCTCTCAGCATTGCGGCTTTTCGTTTTTACGAAATTGTTTGGCTTACATTAGACGCCATGCATTATAGCTATCGTGTTCATAGACGAAGGTGGAGGAAAAATAATATTTCTGAATCTTCCATTTCCTTGTCATACATTCAAGTACTTGACTTTTGATTGTGTGCATCATATTCGACAAAGTTTAAGCTATATATTTGTCTACAAAACACGCGTTTTGCCATGTGTTATATTTTCAAAGGTGCATGTTAGTAAGATTTGAGTGTGGTCTACGACAAGTCATGCAAGCATGGCAAGTGGCGCAGTTAAATGTCAATGTGCCTCACTCTTCTGATACTCTATCTATCTATATATCTCTAACATCATTCTCATTCTCATTCTCATCATATTGTCAATGATTACTGAGCTAAAATGACCTTCATCTCCATATTTATGGTCTTATAAAACAATGAATAAGCCTATTATGATATGCAGTGATTACAGGGGTAACATCTAAATCATTCATCCGAGAACTTAAGGGCCAAGAAGAAGCATCAAATGGCTTCAGTAATATTGGTATAGCATCATGGGTCCTTCAACAAGATACACAAAAGGCAAATTACAATAACTTTGTCCTTTGATTAGCATCAAGGGGCCCGGATGCATCACATCAGGGCCTTCACTCGCCAATAATTAGCATTTTGGGACCGAGATCTAGCAACATGGGGCCAGTGAAAGGTATCACACAACCAATAACAATCATTGTTGGGCATTTTGATTTACATCAAAGGGCCCAGATCTAGCATCATAGGGCCTTGACTTGCCAATAATTAGCATTTTGAGATTTTAGTAATTCGATGGGTTGGGGTGTTGTTCACTGTGTGGTTATGTACAAACGATCAAATTACCTTTTTTTTTTATATTCTTGTGGAAAGAAAGGACAGAAATTAGACAATCACTCAAAGAAGTAGATTTCTTGTGGTTTAATTCATAATAAACAAAAGGTTACATCACGCAAGATGTATGTTCATATGATAATAATATATGATATAATAAACGGAATCACGGAACAAATCAGATAATTAAGAATGCTCACGATCGTATGATGATGACCGCGGAAGCTTGCGTCGCTGGGGACTTCGATGCCGTGTGACGATGACAGCTATGAGGCTGGAAATAATCGTAACGATCGATGCTGATGATGTCGACGATGAACGAGCAGCGGTAAGTCGTGCCACTCGTGGATGACGAGGGTCGACGATGACGACGATGGACGAGCATCGGCAAGTCGTGCCACTCGGTGAATGACGACGGTCGACGATGACGACGATGAACGAGCAGCGGTAAGTCGTGCCACTCGTGGATGACGACGGTCGACGATGACGACGATGTATGAGCAGCGGTGAATCGTGCCGCTCCGTGAATGATGACGATCGCCGGCGACGAAGAATGAGCAGCGGTGAGTCGTGCCGCTCCGTGAATGCCGACAGGGAAGAACGGTTGACTGTCTGTTAGGCTATGCCGGGCCTAGCTGTCGAAAATGGTTCAAAACGTGCTCCGGAGAGAAACTATGTTTCTTATTGAAACTCAAAAATGGAGCAGAACGCACTGTTTTCGGTCGAACTGGGAATTATTTCCCACTAGGCACTGACACGTAAAATCAATTGTCGTACAGATTATGGTTCACGCGTGGCTCTCCATGCAGGGCTACTGCACCCGTACGCGTAAAGGTGTCGGTCGTCAACGGAAGGTGGTGAAAATGAGAAGAGCTAGATTTTCAATCAACATTTTCATTTAATAGGATTCAACGGGCTGCGGTCGGGATCCGCCGGCTTCAGCAGCGTCCAATTAGCGTACGATAATTGCCCGCCTTTATGCAAATTAGGATCCTAGAACAACCGGGAAAAACTGCGGGCGCGAAAGTAGATTCCAGCAACCATGGTGATATACAAATATACAAACAATATATAAATAACGTACGACGCCATCTACGATCCAAAATAATCATACAATATGCAATTCAGTGCTGCTACAAGATCTTTGATACACATCAAAGGGCCCAGATCTAGCCTCTTAGGGCCTTTACTTGGTATTACACAGTATCAACAAGTATCATGTGCCCTTTGATTAGCATAAAAAGGCCCAGATGTAGCATCATGGGGCCTGTAAAAGGTATTACACAACCATTGAGAAGCATCATTGTGCCTTTCACACATATCAAAGGGCCCAGAGCTAGCATCTTAATGCCCTGCAAATGGTATTACACAAACAATAAGCATCACGGGGCCTTTTGATTATCATCAAATGGCCCAGATATAGCATTGTGGTGATATGGCATTACGCAGTCAACAACAAGCATTGTGGGGCCTTTGCTTAGCGCCAAAGGGCCGAGATAGCATAATAGGCCTCTTATTGCACACCCAACAGTTAGTATCTAACTGCCAAAATCTATTTATGCTCAATTAACATGATTAAGCATGTGACCAAGGATCATGCATGTCTATTTGCCTCGGGGCTCAGGCCCACTAATACAGGTCCAAGACCTAACCTTGTATATTTGGATATTGATAGGTTTAACTGCAGGGTCAAGACCAGGGACTTGAATTCTAGCCATACCTACATTATAGAGCCATGTTGTAATTAGTTTGATGTCTTGAGTTTGGATTAACGGGCTGTAATTGGATGCTCCAATTCCACATCCTTGAAAAGGTTTTACCACAGAGCTCATGTTGTAATATATTATTGCGTTAATATAATGTGTATCAAACCTGAAAATGCCAATATAGTGGATCATTTTATGGCACAGAAAGTGTAAAACGGACTTAATGGTCTTCGCTCTGCAGTATATAAATAAATTAACTATATCAACAATACTGTTCATTGATTGGGACGGCAAACTAACAACCAGGGTTAGGGGGCTACGACTGAAACTCTATGCCGAAAAGATATGGATGTTAACGAGTACAGGCCACACAAACATTAATCCTCGTGAGTTTTAAAAGCAATGCATGCATCTCTTTTATTTATCCTTTGTTTATTTCTTATCATTTTTTGTTATTGTTTTTAGGGGGAGGGGTGTCTCAAGATCCCCCCCCCTCCGTCCCGCCCCACCCAATATCCTTGCCCTAAGCAGACAGAGAAAAGGGAGGAATGGAAAAGTGACTGGTCTTGAAAAAACTTGACCATACTTAACAGTTCGACCGTTTATCCAGCAACCTGAAAACCTACGAGTGATGTCGCCTGTAATCTAAACATATGTTTTCACCTCTCTCCTCATATAGAATAAAAAAGTCCATCATGTGTGACGACGATGTTGCCGCTCTTGTCTGTGACAACGGATCCGGTATGGTGAAGGCCGGATTCGCCGGAGACGATGCCCCCAGGGCCGTCTTCCCATCCATCGTCGGCAGACCCCGTCACCAGGGTGTCATGGTTGGCATGGGACAAAAGGACAGCTACGTCGGAGACGAGGCTCAGAGCAAGAGGGGTATCCTCACCCTGAAGTACCCCATCGAGCACGGAATCGTGACCAACTGGGACGACATGGAGAAGATCTGGCATCACACCTTCTACAATGAGCTCCGTGTCGCCCCCGAGGAGCACCCCGTTCTCCTCACCGAGGCTCCCCTCAACCCCAAGGCCAACAGGGAAAAGATGACCCAGGTAAAAATGCACTACATTTGTTTCTATTTTTTTTTTATTCATGTTTCGTATGAAACCTTCACTGGAAATTCTTTATTGAACAAGTTAGTTTATTTCAAGTTAGTATATTGACTGGTTACAATTCACATTCTTGTATACAATATATATATATATATATGTTTTACAATGTTAAGTATTTAACCTTCACTAAACACCGTCGACTGAAGAAGTGGAACATTTTCTACATTGATTGACTGGTAACGATAATTGTTTTAAACATTTTCCCATTACAGATCATGTTCGAGACCTTCAACTCACCCGCCATGTACGTCGCCATCCAGGCCGTGCTCTCCCTGTACGCCTCTGGACGTACCACCGGTATCGTGTTCGACTCTGGTGATGGTGTCTCCCACACCGTGCCCATCTACGAGGGTTACGCCCTCCCCCACGCCATCATCCGTCTGGACTTGGCTGGTCGCGATCTCACCGACTACCTGATGAAGATCCTCACCGAGCGTGGCTATTCCTTCACCACCACTGGTGAGTACAGACTTGTTCCATTATGAGCAGATTTTCAAATTTCAGTAAATTACATTAAAAAAAATATTGATACAACTCAACAGCAGTGCACGGTTATATGAACAAAGACTTCTAAAAGATGAAAGACAAACTAAAATAAACCAATGGTATTAAGACTTTTTTGTATTGAATTTGTGATTTATGCATTGTCATATCTCTGTTTTTCGCATCGCCTCTCCCACTGATGTGAAACGAAACAGCATCTGTTTGCATGTCTTATAGGTTTCCCCCCATTTTATGTTTACAGCTGAGCGTGAGATCGTTCGTGACATCAAGGAGAAGCTCTGCTACGTTGCGCTGGACTTCGAGCAGGAGATGTCCACCGCTGCTTCCTCCTCCTCCCTGGAGAAGAGCTACGAGCTTCCTGACGGTCAGGTCATCACCATCGGCAACGAGCGATTCCGTGCTCCGGAGACTCTTTTCCAGCCCGCCTTCATTGGTATGGAGTCTGCTGGAATCCACGAGACCACCTACAACAGCATCATGAAGTGTGACGTCGACATCCGTAAGGACCTGTACGCCAACACTGTTCTGTCTGGAGGTTCCACCATGTTCCCCGGAATCGCTGACAGGATGCAGAAGGAGATCAGCGCTCTGGCTCCACCAACCATGAAGATTAAGATCATCGCTCCTCCCGAGAGGAAATACTCCGTTTGGATCGGAGGATCCATCCTGGCCTCTCTCTCCACCTTCCAGCAGATGTGGATCAGCAAGCAGGAGTACGACGAGTCTGGCCCATCCGTCGTCCACAGGAAGTGCTTCTAAATATCCTAAATCATCTTGATGAATTTTACCCATCTTGTACTACCTCTCTATGTCTTTTTGCTCAGTTGGCGTTATTTACTTATTCTCGGGGTTGACCGTTCGTATGCACTTGTACATCACATTTTGGGAGAAAAGGGTCAACGCACAAGAAGTTGGATATGACGAGCGAAAACAATTCTGTAATAATCACGACGTCAAAGAGAATGTCTTTGAGACTGTGGTTATGATACTAGAATGCATGATTAAAAAAATGCCTAAAAGTTATTTTGGGATGACTCAGCTTTTCTACATTTCTAAGAGAAAAAAAAAACATCAATTATTGTCGAGATTTATTTGAATATCAAATGTTTTATTCTCAGTATGCCAGTTGGAAACTACTTCATATTTGAAATCATTTTACAACTATGTGCACATGAAAATATTACATATGCATTACTATAAGCTATACCATTTGATAAGATAATAGGTTTGATTACTTAAAGATTGATGCAAATGTATACATTACGTATACTCAAGTAGATGTTAAAGATATATTTGTATGATATCATAGGTTTCATAAAAAAGAGGTCGAAACATTATTACTTAAAGATTGATGTTTACGTAGACATTACGTGTACATGTATTTAATTAAATGTTCAAAATATATTTTACACTATAATAGCTTAAATTTAAGATAAGATAGATGAATGATTATGAAATAGCTCACTCCATTATAAATGTTTGCTTTTCATTACGTTTGTATAGATGTTTAGAAAAATAAAGTGAACATAAAGGAAAATATTTTTGTTACTGATTTTATTTCATGCGTAACTTATCATTATTTGCAAAATGCATTTTTTTTTTCATGTAATAATCATTGGATCGCAGCATTGTTCGTACAATCTTCAAGCTTACAACTAGGTCAGGCATGCACAGAACGCACGCCGTTGTATGTATTACCTTTTCACAAGAACATTTAAAACCTTTTTGAAATCCTTCAACTTTAAATTCAAATATCACCTTGATTCGAGTTGTAACTGTTTTGTTATTATTTGTCAAATGTGTCAAATGTTTTGACCCCTGCTACATGTATATGAAGCATGTGCCAACGGAATCCGAATATCTATCAAATATAAATTATATAAAAACAACCAAAAGAGTAAGTAATGTTTATTTACCAGAATACTGCACATTCAGCAAGATTGGTGACAATAACGATCACAGTTTCATAAAACTTTCATAGGTAATGACGGCGAGGCGAATGCCTCTATTTTTTGGTTAGAAAATAAAAAAATGCTGGAACGGCTGCGATTGCGCTACTTTTGCATAATTATCCTTGTGTGCGTGTGTGTGTGTGTAGGTGCATGTTTGTGTTCTGCGTGTGTGTGTGTGTGTGTGTGTGAGTTTGGGTGTGTGGATGAAGGTGTTGGGAGTATGTTCAAACGGGGGAAAGGATGGGAGAATAAATAGACAAAACCTTTCTCTCAAGATTCTTGATTGTACAACAATGTTTTGTAAACAATATAATTATGAAAATGCACTTTTTTATAACTATTGCAAATGATGTTTAATTCAAAGTAACAATGTACAACAACATATCAAGTTTAATTAAGAATGGTTTCTTCAATTGATTTGAGAGAAAATAATAAAAAATATCTTTAAAAATAGATTTTAGAAAGTTGATAATTGATATGATGATACATCAAATGAATCATTGGTAAATAAACATTCATTTATGCCATCTATACATTATATTTTAGGATGTTTTGCTTAATATTTAAAGTGCGCTCAACCATGACACGGCGACCTCCTGTTATGTTCACGCAGCATGTAATGATACACGCTGTCAACAATATCTGATGTCAATTCATTAAATACAGTAAGGACGGCGAGGCGAATGCCTCTATTTTTTGGTTTAGATAATAAAAAATGCTGGAACGGCTGCGATTGCGCTACTTTTGAATAATATCCTTTTGTGTGTGTGTGTGTGTGTGTGTGTGTGTGTGTGTGTGTGTGTGTGTGTGTGTAGATGCATGTTTGTGTTCTGCGTGTGTGTGTGTGTGTGTGTGTGTGAGTTTGGGTGTGGGGATGAAGGTGTTGGGAGTATGTTCAAACGGGGGAAAGGATGGGAGAATAAATAGACAAAACCTTTCTCTCAAGATTCTTGATTGTACAATAATGATTTGTGTACAATATAATTATGAAAATGTACTTTTTGTTAATAACTATTGCAAATGATGTTTAATTCAAAGTAACAATGTGCAACGTATCAAGTTTAATTAAGAATAGTTTCTTCAATTGATTTGAGAGAAAATAATAAAAAATATCTTTAAAAATAGATTTTAGAAAGTTGATAATTGATATGATGATACATCAAATGAATCATTGGTAAATAAACATTCATTTATGCCATCTATACATTATATTTTAGGATGTTTTGCTTAATATTTAAAGTGCGCTCAACCATGACACGGCGACCTCCTGTTATGTTCACGCAGCATGTAATGATACACGCTGTCAACAATATCTGATGTCAATTCATTAAATACAGTAAATGGGTACTGCAAAGGGTTTAGAAATAGCAATTTCCCCCTTCAATGGTGAACCATGAAAAGTGTCAGAATATATGTGAAGTGATCGAACAATGGATGATCAAACACCGACAGTACTTGTAAATGCACTAGAAACAAAATTTGCCAAAATCTTGTCTCACAGACCCCCAAAACTGAGTGACTCTTCTGACTTTGAAAAAAAAAATACAATTTTGCCTTTAATGTGTGCTCACTCATGCATGACTGATTGGATTTAGGTAATTTTCACATGGATGTTACCAAGTTTTTTTTGCTCAAAACCTCTTTGATAAACAAAGTTCGGATATTGTGCTTATTGGAGGGGGGGGGGGGGGGTTCTTTTTTGTTGTGTGCTTATAAAGTCGTGTGTGGAATAATAGTTGACGTCAACCCGAGAGAAAACGCTATACCGTGAACATCTCTTCAATTATCTAAATGTGTAAATAGCATACGCCATTCCTCCTATGAAGCCTATATTGCCATTCATTCCACGATGAACCACAAGTGTGCAATTCTTGTACATGTTGTAGGCCTTTATGGTTGAGCTAGATTAGAAACTCTTCTTATAGGCATATTAGGGAAGTGTATCACTTAGTTAAAGAACCCTATCAGGCCGCTCCTCAGGTTTCATCCTCTTTGTCGACAATGAAACGTGTTATTCAACGTATCTCGATCATGCAGGGGGTGATTATCCTTAAGGGGCCTCGATGAGACCTCGTAGAAAACGTTGGGAGAACTGAGCATTTGAAACCAAACTTTGTTTTGTATAAGCTTTCACCGAGGCCCTTTAAACCTTAAACTTGAGTGCCAGATAAACTGTTGTTCTATGGGATAGGTGTGGAGTAAGTTACATGTGGCACCACAAACACGTCATTGTCTAAAGAGTATCCTTAGTCTGCCTGACAGTCTGATAAGCATATCAAATTGCATACACAAGTTTGTTCACAGGTTTGCTTCTTTATTCAGAAATAAAAAAAAACGCTTCTAGTGTAGATGAAAGTTACGTATAGGTCTCTTTTATATGTACGTCTATCGTCACGGGTTGTCGTTTCGGGTGCCGAGGGTTTCTGGTACGTGCAAGCGAGGAGACGGGATAAAGAGAGCGCTCCTTGATCCATGTACTGCTGCATTCTTTTAATCCAGTCTCCTCTCCTTCTCTCTTATCCCAAATAATGCCAATGCCAAAGAAAGTATCGAGGCGTACGATGCTCCCGATTTTTCTCCTTATATGGTATTGATGGTCGAATATGCAAATCAAACCCCAGCGGTCATTGTTGCGGTAGTAAGTGTGTTCCGCGCAGAGACTAGGGATCACCACTTAATCCTGTACCTGCCAACTCGACAGGTGGTGCTTACTTGTTGTCCTCTCTCCGTTGGTAAGTTTTGAAACTTTTCTACAAACTTCCAAACTCCATACAATACTTAAATGTAGTCTAGTAGCTAGAAGGGGTTCCCGTGCATCCCCGAAAACGATTAGCCACTATGATTTTTAGATCCGCTAGACCATCTACATTATCAAATTTAATGTTAACATTTGATAAAAAGGTCACTGGAATTTTGTGGGCCATTTAATTGGACCTATGTCAAAATTGCATATTTTCACAATTTTCATCACTTCCTGAGGTCTGTTAAAATAACACCCTGAAGTGAAGCCATATCTCCAAAAATATATGATCACATCGTATAAAATTTGGCTCAATGTTAACTTGTTCTAATATAAAAAGAGTGGCATTGTTTCATAGACATTGCAAATTATCTTCATCAATAATTTACATCATATAATTTGCATATCAATTCATATGCTTTTTCCTGTGTCAATTTTTGGCAAAAAACGACTCGTTTCACTGATAGTTTTTTTTTGTAAAAGCATTGTTAAAGTTAGTACGAGCTGATGTTTGTATATATATATATATATATATATATATATATATATATATATATATATATATATATATTTATATATACTCTATGGTGTCCCTGCTTATCGAAAATTAATATTAAACTGAAAGATTTTATGCATCATATTGTTTAAAACACTATTTAAACACCAATGCAAGGCAGGATATTGCGCTTCTTTCAATAATGTTGTATTGCCTAAGACTCCAAAGTTGGGCTGGAAAAAGTATCGCCATCATCATGTATATATGAGATATCACAGTTCCGTCTTTTAAAGCCAAATGTGTGTAATTTTATTAACTGAAATTGATAAACCGGGATTTGACATGATTAGATTAAAGTCTTAGATGTATATGAATCAGACAAGTGATTGGGGATTCATACAAGCAATTGTAGTACAAGGTCACATACTTGATCTCTCAGCATTGCGGCTTTCGTTTTTACGAAATTGTTTTGCTTACATTAGACGCCATGCATTATAGCTATCGTGTTCATCGTGGAGGAAAAATAATATTTCTGAATCTTCCATTTCCTTGTCATACATTAATGTACTTGACTTTTGATTGTTTGCATCATATTCGACAAAGTTTAAGCTATATATTTGTCTCCAAAACACGCGTTTTGCCATCTGTTATATTTTCAAAGGTGCATGTTCATCATGTTCATGATGTTAGTAAGATTTGAGTGTGGTCTCCAAGTGGCGCAATTAAATGTCAATGTGCCTCACTCTTCTAATACTATGATCATATCTCTAAAATCATTCTCATTCTCATCATATTGTCAATGATTACTGAGCTAAAATGACCTTCATCTCCATATTTATGATCTTATAAAACAATGAATAAGCCTATTATGATATACAGTGATTACAGGGGCAACATCTAAATCATTCATCCGAGAAGCTAAGGGCCAAGAAGAAGCATCAAATAGCTTCAGTAATATTGGTATAGCATCATGGGTCCTTCAACAAGATACACAAAATGCAAATTACAATAACTTTAGGGCCTTTGATCAAGCAGCCCGAATGCACCACAGGGCCTTCACTTGCCAATAATTAGCATTTTGGGACCGAGGTCTAGCAACATGGGGTCAGTGAATGGTATAAGACAGCCAATAACAATCACTGTTGGGCCTTTGCTTTGCATCAAAGGGCCCAGATCTAGCATCATAGGGCCTTGACTTCCAATAATTAGCATTTTTGAACCTTTGATAAACATCAAAGGGCCGAGATCAAGCAATATGGGGCATGTAATTGGTATTACACAGCCAATAACAAGCATTGTTGGGCATTTTGACTTACATCAAAGGGCCCAGAGTTAGCGTCATACAGTCTTCACTAACCAATAATTAGCATTTTGGAACCTTTGATAAACATCAAAGGGCCGAGATCAAGCAATATGGGGCATGTAATTGGCATTACACAGCCAATAACAAGCATTATGTGGCCTTTGATTTCCATCAAAGGGCCCAGATCTAGCATCATAGGGCCTTGACTTACCAATAATTAGCATTTTGGAACCTTTGATAAACATCAAAGGGCCGAGATCAAGCAATATGGGGCATGTAATTGGTATTACACAACCAATGAGAAGCATTATTGCGCCTTTGATACACATTAAAGGGCCCAGATCTAGCATCTTGGGGCCTTTACTTGGTATTACACAGCCAATAACAAGCATTATAGACCCTTTGGTTAGCATCAAAAGGCCCAGATGTAGCATCATGGGGCCTGTAAATAATATTACATAGCTATCGATAGGAATTGTGGGGCTGTTTCATCGAAGGGCTGTACCATCGAAGGGCCCAGAATGGGCCTATATAATAACACCGCCAATAGTAAGCATTTTTTTTTTATAAGCCTTAAGCCTTAGCTTAGCAAACTAGGGCCCAGATCAAGCATCTTGGGGCTTTTACTTGGTATCACACAACCAATTACAGGCGCTATGATGCCTTTGATAAGCATCAAAGGGCCCACATCTCTCATCAAAGGGCCCGTAAATGGTACTACACAACTAATAATAAGCATTACGGGGCATATGATTAGCATCAAAGGCCCAATATATAGCATTATATGGCCCCTAAATGATATTACACATCCCGTGATTAGCGTCAAGTGGTCCAGATCTATGATCGTAGGGTCTGTAGATGGTATTACGTGTATTATACAACCAATTATTATAAATGTGGGGCCCTAGATTAGCATCAAAGGGCCCAGTTATAGCATTACATGGCCTGTAAATAGTGATACACAGCCAACTATGATCATTATGGGGCCTTTACTTAGAATCAAAGGGCCCAGATTTAGCATCATAGGGCCTCTATTCGATATTACACAGCCTTATGGTGCCTCTAATTAACATCAAATGAACTAGATCTAGCATTTCGTGGCCTGTACTTGCTTTTACATAGCCAAATACAAGCATTCTGATGTCTTTGCTTAACATCAAAAGGCCCATTATCTAGCTTGAATGATATTACACAGCTAAAAAAGCATAATGGCTCTCTTTTTGCATTCAAGGGCCCAGATCTGACATCTTAATGCCCTGCAAATGGTATTACACAAACAATAAGCATCACGGGGCCTTTTGATTATCATCAAATGGCCCAGATATAGCATTGTGATGATATGGCATTACACAGTCAACAACAAGCATTGTGGGCCTCTGCTTAGCACCAAAGGGCCGAGATATATAGCATAATATGCATGTAATTGCACTCCCAAATGCCCAACAGTTAGTATCTAACTGCCAAAATCTACTTATGCTCAATTAATATGATTAAGCATGTGACCAAGGATCATGCATGTCTATTTGCCTCGGGGTTCAGGCCCACTAATACAGGTCCAAGACCTAACCTTGTATACATGTATTTGGATATTGGTAGGTCTAATTGCAGGGTCAAGACCAGGGACTTGAATTCTAGCCATACCTACATTATAGAGCCATGTTGTAATTAGTTTGATGTCTTGAGTTTGGATTAACGGGCTGTAATTGGATGCTCCAATTCCACATCCTTGAAGAAATATTACCACAGGGCTCATGTTGTAATATATTATTGCGTTAATATAATGTGTATTAAACCTGAAAATGCCAATATAGTGGATCATTTTATGGCACAGAAAGTGTAAAACGGACTTAATGGTCTTCGCTCTCCAGTATATAAATGAATTAACTATATCAACAATACTGTTCATTGATTGGGACGGCAAACTAACAACCAGGGTTAGGGGGCTACGACTAAAACTCTATGCCGGAAAGATATTGATGTTAACGAGTACCGGCCACACAAACATTAATACCCGTGAGTTTTAAAATTATTGCTTGCATTTCTTTTATTTATCCTTTGTTTATTTCTTATCATTTTTTGTTATTTTTTCTTAGGAGGAGGGGTGTCTCAAGATCCCCCTCCGTCCCGCCCCACCCCATCTCCTTGCCCTAAGCAGACAGAGAAAAGGGAGGAATGCAAAAGTGACTGGTCTTGAAAAAACCTTGACCATACTGAACAGTTCGACCGTTTATCCAGCAACCTGAAAACCTACGAGTGATGTCGCCTGTAATGTAAAGATATGTTTTCACCTCTCTCCTCATATAGAATAAAAAAAGTCCATCATGTGCGACGACGATGTTGCCGCTCTTGTCTTTGACAACGGATCCGGTATGGTGAAGGCCGGATTCGCCGGAGACGATGCCCCCAGGGCCGTTTTCCCATCCATCGTCGGTAGACCCCGTCAGCAGGGTGTCATGGTTGGCATGGGACAGACGGACACCTACATCGGAGACGAGGCTCAGAGCAAGAGGGGTATCCTCACCCTGACGTACCCCATCGAGCACGGAATCGTGACCAACTGGGACGACATGGAGAAGATCTGGCATTATGCATTCTACAACGAGCTCCGTGTCGCCCCCGAGGAGCACCCCGTCCTCCTTACTGAGGCTCCCCTCAACCCCAAGGCCAACAGGGAAAAGATGACCCAGGTGAAAATGCAATACATTTTTTAAGGAGTTTAGTTTTCATTCGTGGGATTTACCTTTCATGAAAACAAGCTAATTACCCTTTTTTGTAACGACTATTATTTCCTGTATGAAAATCGTTTCGTTTGTATTACCGTGTGTCTAAAAAAAAACTTTACACTTTTGAAATGGGTGCCGAATAAAATAAAAATTGATTCTGGGGAGAATGATTTGTGCATAGCACATGGTCTTAACTTTCATCTGACACCAAAACGTCAACAAATAATTCTCGCTTGAATGAGTACTGCTCACTTTTGTAACAGTTATGAAAATTAGGCTGCGCAGGAATTAACCTTCCAATTTTGCGAGAGGTGAGTCCGTTGGAGCTTAAAAATTGAATTGAATATTCAATTATGGGTTGTCGAAAAAAAAAGAATGTCAAAGATGTCGGTAATTCATTCTTTAGGTCAATGGATAACCTGAAGAACAGGCAGCCAGTAGATGAAACATTCCTTTTCTTTTTCAACAAAATGTAATTGAATAATGAATTTACATAATCCCAAATTGACCTAAAGATTAAATTGCCGGCATCTTTGACATAATTTTTTTTTCGACAACCCATAATTGAATATTCAATTCAATGTTTAAGCTCCAACGATCTCACCTCTCCCAAAATTGAAAGGTTAAGTCCTGCGCAGCCTCATTTCCATACTCTCCACAAAAGTGAGCAGTGCTCATTCAAGCAAGAATTATTTTGGACGTTTTAGTGTCAGATGAAAGTTGGGACCAGGGGTGTGTTATGGAAGGATATGAAGCAACTTTCTCTCTTTGAACCCATGCGTGGGCACCGTCGAAAAATTATGCGGTCTCAACATGTGCTTTTCAGGTGCTTTAACAATAACGAACAGGATTGCGGAGCAACGGTTTCTAGAGAGAACAAAAGAAATCTAGAGTCTTATTTCGCTGTTGGATTGCATCAATACATTTGTAAGTAAACGAGATTTCAGCGAACAAAAATAAACAGTTTTTTTTTATAGTAAAATATCTCAGCTGCGTGCAAATGCACGCAAACTCTGTTAATGAAAATAAACAGCTTGAGACATAATTTTGATAATGATTGAATCCCACGTTTCCGGAAATCTCCGGAAAGTGAAGAAATTTGTTAATTGTGTAAGTAAGAATAATCTTATATCTCCGTTTGTGCATCATTCAACAAATATTTAGAAGAAAACCGAGTACAGGATCTTAAGTGGTGTTGCCTTTAACTTTCTTGAAAATCGCAAAAAATGTGATAAGAAACACAGCTTCGAATGACAAAACAGGGAATATTTCTTTCCAAGTTGACAGCAGCTAATTGTCGGTGCCGCGCATCGGACATCAAAGCATTGTAGTGATTGTGGAATGCTTTGGAAATTCATTAGCACGCTTTAGTATCCATACGGATGTTTGAATATAATATGCTCGAGTTGTTTATCCTTCATAGCACACCCATTAAGCTATTCATACATGTAAATAATTCTCCCGAGAATCACATATTTTTTTATACGGCAGCCATTTCAAAAGTGTATTTTTTTTTAGACACACTGTATAAACAGTGAGTATAATCTGCACACACTGAACTGAAGAAAAAAAAACAATAATTGTTTCTTACCTTTTCCCATTACAGATCATGTTCGAGACCTTCAACTCACCCGCCATGTACGTCGCCATCCAGGCCGTGCTCTCCCTGTACGCTTCTGGACGTACCACCGGTATCGTGCTCGACTCTGGCGATGGTGTCTCCCACACCGTGCCCATCTTCGAGGGTTACGCCCTCCCCCACGCCATCATCCGTCTGGACTTGGCTGGTCGTGATCTCACCGACTACATGATGGAGATCCTTACCGAGCGTGGCTATTCCTTCACCACCACTGGTGTGTACAGACTTGTTCCGTTATGAGCAGATTTTCAAATTTCAATAACTTACATAAAAAAGTATTGATATAACTAAACAGCAGTGCATGATTCAATGAACAAAGACTTCTAAAAGATTAAAGACAAACTAAAATAAACCAATGGTATTAAGACTTTTCTGTCTTGAATTTGTGATTTATACATTGTCATATCTCTGTTTTTCGCATCGCCTCTCCCACTGATGAGAAACGAAACAGCATCTGTTTACATGTCTGATAAGTTTCCTGCCATTTTATGTTTACAGCTGAGCGTGAGATCGTTCGTGACATCAAGGAGAAGCTTTGCTACGTTGCTCTGGACTTCGAGCAGGAGATGTCCACCGCTGCTTCCTCCTCCCTGCTGGGGAAGAGCTACGAGCTTCCCGACGGTCAGGTCATCACCATCGGCAACGAGCGATTCCGTGCTCCGGAGACTCTTTTCCAGCCCGCCTCCATTGGTATGGAGTCTGCTGGAATTCACGAGACCACCTACAACAGCATCATGAAGTGTGACGTCGACATCCGTAAGGACCTGTACGCCAACACTGTTCTGTCTGGAGGTTCCACCATGTTCCCAGGGATCGCCGACAGGATGCAGAAGGAGATCAGCGCTCTGGCTCCACCAACCATGAAGATTAAGATCATTGCTCCTCCCGAGAGGAAATACTCCGTCTGGATCGGAGGATCCATCCTGGCCTCTCTTTCCTCCTTCCAGCAGAGGTGGATCAGCAAGCAGGAGTACTACGAGTCTGGCCCATCCGTCGTCCACAGGAAGTGCTTCTAAACATTCCAACTCATCTCGATGAATTTCATTCATCTTGTACTACGTTTTTAAGTTTTGCTCAGTTATTCAGTTGACGAGCGAGAACAATTCTATAAAAGCTATGACGTCAACCGGAATGTCTTGTGTGAACTGTGTTCATAACACTCGAATGTATGATTATAAAAAGGCCTCAAAGTCATTTTGGGATGACTCAGCTTTTCCATATTTATTAAAGGGCATACCGTGAAGGCAAAAAAGCCTTCAAAATGCAATTGTTAGCAATCTTCTTGTCAATGGTCTTAAATTCATGTTTTGTCTATTTTAGAAGCTTGCTGAAATTATTTGCCCTCTATTTGATCTACATTTGGCGTTATGAGTGATTAAATCACAAATCCTCAAAATGTTCGGCCCGAACATTTTGAGGATTTAATCATTAATCATTAATTACTCCATATGTGGATCATTTGAGGGTAAATAACTTTCAGCAAGCTTCTAAAATAGACAATATATGAATTTAAGGCCATTGGCAAAGAGATTGCTAACAATTACATTTTGAAGGCTTTTTTTCTCTTCCCAGTACAGTATATTCCCTTTAAAGAAAAAAAATATCTAGCACTGTGGAGATTTAAATGTTTTACTTTCAATATGCCAGTTGAAAACGATTTCATATTTGAAATTATTTTACAACCATGTGTGCATGAATATACTACATATACATTACTATAAACAATTACCATTTGATAGTGAAATGCGTTTAATTTCAGAAAAGATCGAGACACTACGTAAAGTTTGATGCATATGTATACATTACGTATACTTAACTAGATATTAAACATATATCTTAAGATATCATAGGCTTCATTTAAAAAGATCGAAAGATTATTACGTAAAGATTGATGTATGTGTAGACATTACGTATATTTAACTAGATGTTCAAAATATGTTTTAATAATATCATAGATTTAATTTCAGAAAATATCGAGACAGAATTATGCGCTTGATGGTTTACTTCATTATGAAAATGTGTTTGTAATCACGTTTGTATAAATCTTCAGACAAATAAAATTTACATAAAGGAAAATAATTCTTGTTGTTAATTTTCTTTCATGCGTTACTTATCATTAGTAGCAAAAGGCATTTTTTTTCATGGAAATTATTTTTTGATCGTAGACTTCTTGATCCAATGTTCTTGCTCATTACTGGTTCACTGCTACGTCAGGTATGCACAGAACGCACGTAGTTGGATTGTGCTCCATAGCATGTATTAGTT
Source organism: Arbacia lixula (assembly GCA_963669155.1). Taxonomy (NCBI): domain Eukaryota; kingdom Metazoa; phylum Echinodermata; class Echinoidea; order Arbacioida; family Arbaciidae; genus Arbacia; species Arbacia lixula. The sequence goes on from OZ022588.1 coordinate 21,640,038, forward strand.
TTGACCAAACAAGTGTGAAACTTTTTGATATCCTTCAACTTTACAATATTTAATTCGCAGCTTGATTCGAGTTGTAGCTTTTTTTGTTATTATTTGTCAAATGTGTCAAATGTTTTAACCCTGGTACATTATGCAGCATGTGCCAACGGAGTCAGAATATCTATCAAATATGCAAAAACACAACCAAAAAAGAAAGTCCACCTTTCAAGACCAGCCTTCGTTCCACCCATTATTTAAAACCCTGGGGCGACGGCAGGCACCGACACCCCTCAGCGTGTGGTAACCAAGCCAAAGACTTTGCACGTAAACGTGTACGTACACCGTGTATGAGAGGGGCTTTCGATTACGATATACACACCTTTCCAATGCTCCTCAAATTAACACAACTTTACTCCCATAGCTGTAGAAAGAACTTCTTTAAGTAAACAAGAGCAAAACAACTGACCGGTTTTCCACGCGTGTCATTGGTTTTGCACACCAACGGCGTCCAGAATGAAATTGTATCTGCTAAAGTAGGGGGGAAAGCTTGTAGCCGGATTATCGGAGCATAATGCAAACTATTACAATTTAGTAGTCACGAGCATGTTTGTATACTGTATCGAACAAGAACGAAGAATCATTTGAAAAATGGTCATGAGAACAAAATACGCCCATTTTGTAACACTTCAATGGTATGCATCGAATTGCAAAATTAAAAGATCACAAACGTGACTCATTTTGATATTTTCTCGGTAAACTATTGATTTCCAGGATTTTTTTGAACGGGTCTTTGTATTTTTCGCACAAGATCATGATTCCCTGCACATGTCACGTACACAAATGATAGCTAATGAATATTTTAATATTCGAAAACGTAGGTCGATGAAATAGCTAATGTATATTTACAAGCAAAAGAACCATTCCCAGAGACCTGCTCATGAAAAAAGGGGAGAAATTGTGTACAAAGTGAATGGAAAAAAGGGGTGTCAGATTAGGGGTGTCAGATCAGGGGTGTCACCTTTTTGAAACACTCCGACGACTTCATCTTATGTTTGCGCAGCATGTGATGTTACATACTGTTACCAATATCTGATGTCAATTCATGTGATAAAATGAATGGGTATATCATGGGTATATTGCAATATCAAAAGGGTTGAAGATAGCAATTTACCCCTAAAACTGTGTTCAGTCAACCGTGAAAAGGCGTGAAAATTGTCAGTGTAGGTGTGTAATTGTTCAACAATGGATGGTCATCAAGTAACAACAGTACTTGCACTTACACCAGAAACCAGAATTTGCCAACATCTTGTTTTGCAGACCCCCAAAACTAATTATATTTTTACTTTTAAAAAGTGGAAATTTTTCCTTTAATTTGACATGCCTGGATTGACCCACCTATTCCCGTTCATTTGACTGGGCGCAGAACGTTGTGTGCTGCTATGAATGCATCTTGTCACTCTTGGTTGGAATCCTCAAAGAACTCAGGAATGCCCCCTTGTCAAGGATTGCTGTTTTGAAAAAGCTGTGTGATAGATTCATTCTTATCGGGGATTTTGTTGACAGATTTATAATTTATGATATAATATTGCTTTTTCCTTACTAATCTAGTAAAACTTATTCCAATACCATGACAAATCTAAGCAGTATAAGCTAGCTAGCACTTTACAACCTCCTACATCAACACACTAAAGAGGGACACCGCGGTGCTACCAATACTCAGGAGCTTGCAACCCAGATGCCCGGGCCCAGATGGCAGATCGGGAGGTGTTGCGAAGAAGAGTGATTGATCGGCAGGAGTGACTTTTCACAGTAAGACCAGGGATGTGTTATGGAAGGATATGAAACAACTTTCTTTCTTTGAACCCATGCGTGGCACCGCCGAAGATAAAATGTCTTCTCAGCATGTGCTTTTCAGGTGTTTTAATAATAACGAACAGGATTGCGTAGCAACGGTTTCTCAGATAGAACAAAGAAATGTAGAGTCTTATTTCGCTTGTCCAGTTATGTTGGATTGCATCAATACTTTTGAGAGGAAAAGAGATACCAGCGAGCAAAAATAAACAGTTTTGTCTACTAAAATATCTAAGTTGCACGCAAATGCACGCAAACTATGTTAATGAAAATAAATAGCTTAAGATATAATTTTGATAATGATTGAATCCCACATTTGCGGAAATTTGCGGAAATTAAAGAAATTTGTTAATTGTGTAAAGTAAGAATATCATCTTATATCTCCGTTTGTGCATCATTCAACAATTATTTAGAAGAAAACTGAGTACAGGATCTTTAGTGGTGTTGCCCGTAACTTTCTTGAAAATTGCACAAAAATGTGATAAGAAACATAGCTTCTAGAGACAAAACAGTGAATTAAAGATATTGCTTTCCAAATTTACAGCAGCTAAATGTCGGTGGCGCGCATGGGACATCAAAGCATTGTAGTGATTGTGGAATGCTTTTGACATTCATTAGCACGCTTTAGTATCCATACAGATGTTTGAATATATTATGCTCGAGTTGCTTCTCCTTCCTAACACATCCCTGGTAAGACCGAGTTCAATGTGGCTAGGCAGTATCGTTCTGAATTAAGCACCGGGCGTGCGGGTTGGATGCTGCGAAGTCTCAAATTTTCTGAGACAGAGCGCGATAACGGCTACCCAGAAATCATGTTTTTGGGCAGATTTTACTGTGCACTTTGGGCCTAGGGTTAGGGTATGGTCACGCATAGATATATAGTGCATAAAATAACATAGCCTATGTTTGGATAAAAGTTAGGCCCGCTCGTATTTGTTTTACACCATTGCCTAGCATTTCATGCTGGAATCATAGTCTACGTAGTCGCACAGTATTTCTGTTTACATCCAGGCTTTGCGCACAAAAAGCCCTCACGATATATATGTACTTAAATGTTGTTACCATTAAAATTTAAAAATAACTGACCAAATCTCTCAAACGGGCAGTTTGATTGATTTATATCCAATGGCCCTCTTGAATGTTCAATATAACCACTGTACAATACTTGTTTGCTTTCGTCTGCCAAAACATTCACATGAGAATTTTTATAAATTACATCAAATTTTAAAGAAGACTAGTCGTGTGGCAAATTTCTTTTCGTATGCTTATAACAGCCATCTGACGTGGGAACATAGCAGAGAGTAAACGTGCCACAAATGCTGAACGGTAGCAAATATTGGATTTTGAAGTATTAGTAAGCTGATATAACTTTGAAAATTTGTGGGCATGACATGAATGTATGACATATAGGAAGACTTTTTAACAGTCTACAGATTCGTGGATGTCAAGACCCCATGACAAGTGAAAAATACGTGCTTTTTGGTCATTTAAACACGTCATTATAACGTCGTACCATAGTCATGCTATGGTCTTGCAAAAAGTGAGATTTTGGGTCATTTATAGACGTTAAAATGACGTAACAAAGGCCCAAATCTGATCGTACAATAGGCAGACTGGATTTACGGGTCATTTAAAGATTAACGGCAATTATGACATCGTAACTTAGTCTTATACGATGATTGAGAGTTTATGGTCAGTGCTAAATGTCATTATGACGTCGTCATAAAGTCAGATTCTGGTCGTACAATAAGTGTTCTTTTAGGTCATAGAATCCGTCAATATGACGTGAATTAAGTCATATATTGTCTTGTAAAAAGTGACATTTCGGGGTTCATTTAAAGACATCAGTATGACGATGTATGTAAGTCACATTCTGGTCGCTATGTGTTTTTGTGGTAATTTCACTCTTTGTGTTTTCAATTATAAACGCCAGTGCCCCGCATTGTTTTGAGACACAATCCCGACAGGGAGCGCTATAAATCAGGGGTTTGTTTTGTTGAACACATGTTGAATTTCGTGCTTGACTACTGACCATTTTGACGATAGGTTTAGAAGTATATCATCGAGCCTAGCTTTAAACAAGAATGGGATACTCGTAAAGATAGTACTTCAAAATTTTGTATGTAATATCAAGGATTCAATGATGTCATTCAACCCAATACACTTGTAGCCGCCACGTACCATGTCGCGAGAGGTGGCACGAACGTAATTTTTTTTCAAAGAATGGGCTGTGTATCGTGGAATGTTTGGGAAAAAAAACCTTCCCTATGGGAAACCAAATTCTTAAGGAATTTCACAGGTAGGGTTATTTTATTTTTTTTTTTTTATCAAATGTAACAATTGTATTGAGGTTTGCTATTCGCGAACTCTAGGCCCGATTGCCTATTACCTCCTTGATTAATCTTTTTAAGTACCTTACAAAATATTTTGTATAAATGAAGCAGCGGGGAATAAAGTGTCATTGAATTCATGATTCACTATTTTGGCTTCAGAACCCTTAACTAGAAAAAAGGTGCATAGTGTTTCACCACGTCTTACTGGATTTTGATTTTGATACATGTATTGATTTTTTTAAAAAACGTCTCTAGGTATTGGCATAACACCTAGACGGTTGTCTCAACTACCTGAACGTATAACCAAGGTAAGATTGGACATATCTCTGCACCATACACTTCAGCATCGCTTTATTCTTGTCTTCATCTTTTTGAATTTACCTGAGACTATGGTATCGTGGTAAGACTTTGTATTGATAATAACCTTGTTCTTATAGCGTCTTAGAGTTTGCTAAAAACTCTCTGAGCGCTTCTCGATTATCAATTTTGGATGGTAGAGCCTTCAGCCTCTTCTTCAGATTAAACAGATGCGGGTACTCTACTCTTCAAAATTGATATCGTAGCTTTTTTTGCCAATCGCATAATTTGTGTCCGATGGCCTGTTTGCGCCAATATCGTCATGGTGTCTCCGGTCATCGTTGTCATACTGGTGTAGTCAATAGCAGCAGATCTTTCTCTTTGGCAGTTGATGTAATGCAAACAAAAGTGATACATTCAGATCAACTCTCTTTGATGTTTATGAAAGTAAGTTTTTATTGCATGCATGATCTTACAATCAGACAATGGCAACCTGTTTCTCCTCTGATGACTGTATTAATTTCTTTGCTTTTTATATTGCCTTAAGAGAAGCAGACAGAATAGACTTCTACGTCCTCCTACCTGCTTGAACTGCGTGCCTGAGAAACTGTACACCTCCCTGCTTGAGATGCAAGGATATTCTACGAAATCCGACGTAAAGCAGACGCGGAGAGGTGCCCGACCGGCATGACCGATTGTGACCAAGGCATTCCTTGTATGGGGCGTAAACATGGTAAAGGTCGCTGTAGGTTGCGGAATTGTACATTTCTTTTATTGTACGCTGATCATAGAAATCAATCACTTTTTTTTTTTTTACAAATAAAAACTTTATTCATGTTCTCTCACATCATAAACATTACAAATACACGTGATGTATACATAATACATATTTGATGAACAGGATACAATAAAAATAAAAAAGGAAAATAGCATAGATTTTAAATAAGTTGAACATGTCTCCCTCTATCGAGAAATAAAGTGAACTTATCTTTTTGGACTTTAATTGTTTCTCCTATTTCATACGGATATCTTAGTCAGCTTAATGAACTTGTATACTTCCTTCCTGTGTACACCAGGGCCCCGTAACATAAAGG
>OZ022588.1:21648091-21653091 GCA_963669155.1 Arbacia lixula
CACGAATTGTTTGGCATTTCTAAACGAACATGACGTATCCGCCTTGTCATGATGTTAACGTAATTCATTTGGGGTCCACTCGGATTTGCTCTCAGCTAACCCAGACCCCATGATTTATCATAAATACCGAATGGCACAAACCCTTACGGATGCAAAATACCAGACGGTCTTTAGTCCTGAGATGTCGGACACATGATTTGTACCAGTATCGCAATTGAAAGCGTGTCTGCACAGACTACTTCGAGACACACGTTATCATGTCGAATTCTTTTCGTGACGTCTTTTTAGAGTCTTGCAAGGCAGGCTTTGACTTACCGGTGGTTGTGAAAGTGTAGCCACGCTCAGTGAGGATCTTCATCAGGTAGTCGGTAAGATCGCGACCAGCCAAGTCCAGACGGAGGATGGCGTGGGGGAGGGCGTATCCCTCGTAGATGGGCACGGTGTGGGAGACACCATCGCCAGAGTCGAACACGATACCGGTGGTACGTCCAGAGGCGTACAGGGAGAGCACGGCCTGGATGCTGACGTACATGGCGGGTGAGTTGAAAGTCTCGAACATGATCTGTGGGAGAAAACACGGACAAACGGAAGTGTTAAGAGCACGTGTGAAAAGGGAAGTATTATTGATATTGAGCACAATGTGCCAAATATTATACAAACAAGACATAGAAATAAGAACTCCTTCAAAAATTATAACTATAGACAGGGGCGTAGACAATGGGGGGGGGGGGGGGAGGGGGGGATGAGGGGAATACATCCCCCCACTTAACAAGGTGGGGGATGGCATGTACAATCATCCCCCCTCCCCCAGGTTTGGGGGAATTATATTTCCTTACTTAATAAGTCATAATGATGATAATAGTAGTAAAAATAATAATGATAACAATTATGATATCAATAATGATAATTATCATGATGATGATATTAATCCTCATCAATATTGTAATCGTGTTTATTGGTATTAGCCGCATTCATACGGTGAAAACCAATTCAGACGGTTAAAAAGAGAAAATCTTACAATTATTTTGTGGTTATCTTGTGGTTTGTCTTCACTAAGCAAAATAGCATAACTTTTCAAAGAGGTTTTGGGCAGGATTGATTCTCACCTCATTGACTAACTTCTGTGTGAAAATCACATTAGTCCAAATATCCAATAAGTCATGCGTGAGTGGGCAAATTTAAGAGGCAAAAACGTAACTTTGTAAAAGTAACAAGGGTAATTTGGGGTTTCTGTCATATGAATTTTTGATGAATTCCATTTCTGGTGCATAACTTATGTCCTTTCATTGTTTATCATTCATCTCTCGATGCACCTACACCTATCCCGACATTTAACCCATTTATCCCGTTTAAAAAATACTCCTCCCTCTGGAGTCTGAAACTTTTAAAAACCCTTTATTTTTGTAAAAAAAAAATAAAACTGCATATTTTGACAAAGATGTAACATGACCTGTTATGTAAACATTGGAAGTCATTTCCGTGTCATGGTTGAGTGAATACACTTTAAAAATCGCAGAGAATAAAGAAATGCCAAAATGTACTGTTAAAACGGCATAAACAATCACCCTTGTGACTTTTCAAAAGTCTACATTATTTGCCTTCAAAATTTGCCCACTCATGCATGACTAATTGGATTAATGTCATTTTCACCCAGAGGTTAGTCATAATTACATAATTCACAGCGTGAATTGATTTTCGGATTCTAGGATGGCTCATAATAAGATGTTGAGAACATCAAAGATCACTTCTTTTTCAAGCATAATGAGAAACAAGAACATGATGGCGAACAGCCGTCTACATCAAAAGCGAATAATGTCGGAGAAAGGCCTGTTCTTACGGAAGTTCAACCAGAATAAAGTGCCGTTGAGGATGATGGAGCATCTGAGGCGAAAGATGATGATGAAACTGATGCCGGTTTTAACGACTGGGTTAGCCCCAATCACCCCAACTTCTTCCATTCCCGTACTAGAAACTAAACCGCAGAAAATTCTGTTTCAAGCCAAATGGTATCCAAACTACCCCTCGATCCATTACGAACCATCCCTACAAAATATGTGCCAGTCCATTCCGTATTAGGAATGTACTCGTAGTACAATGTGTGTGTGTGTGTGTGTGTGTGTGTGTGTGTGTGTGTGTGTGTGTGTTTGTGAGTATGTGTGTGTGTGTGCGTGCACGCTTGTGTGTGTTATTTTGCCTCATTAAGTATCAGATTGCACGATTTTAAGTTCAAAATTGCAAAAGCTCCCTCCGTGGGAGGGGGGAAACCCCCCTCCCACACCCTCCCCCCCGGCTCAGTCGCTTCACTCCCTCGCTCGGCCGCTTTCGCGCCCTCTCGAGCGTTGGCAGCCCAGTCATCCCCCAGGTGTCCGAACCTGTCTACGCCACTGACTATAGGTTTACTTACTATTTTGAAAAGATTCAAGTTATTTCAAAATACGACACTTTTTTTCAGAACGTTGTTCAGAATTAATGTTTGTTTTAATACCTGGGTCATCTTTTCCCTGTTGGCCTTGGGGTTGAGGGGAGCCTCGGTAAGGAGGACGGGGTGCTCCTCGGGGGCGACACGGAGCTCGTTGTAAAATGTATGATGCCAGATCTTTTCCATGTCGTCCCAATTGGTCACGATTCCGTGCTCGATGGGGTACTTTAGGGAGAGGATACCCCTCTTGCTCTGAGCCTCGTCTCCGACATAGCTGTCCTTCTGTCCCATGCCGACCATGACACCCTGATGACGGGGTCTGCCAACAATGGATGGGAAGACAGCCCTGGGGGCATCGTCTCCGGCGAATCCGGCCTTCACCATACCGGATCCGTTGTCGATGACCAAGGAGGCAACGTCGTCGTCACACATGATGATTTTTTTTTTATGTTTCTGTGAAGTCGATAAAGAGCAACACAAATAATAGAGTCATCAGAGAAGAAACAGGTTGTCATTGTACGATCGTGTAATAAAGATTTGCTTTCATAAACATCGAAGAGAGTCGGTCTGCATTTGATTTGCATGGCAACAACTGACCTATAGAAACATCTTCCACGATTCACTAAACCAGTATGACCACGATGACCGGAGACACCGTGGCGAAAACGGCCCAAACAGGCCATCGGACACGAATATGCAATTGGCAGAAATAGAACGATATCAACTTTGAAGAGTAAATTATCCGTATACGAGCTTGTTAAATCTGAAGAAGAGGCTGGAGGCTCTACCATTCAAAATTGATAATCGAAAAGCGCTCAGAGATTTTTTTTTTTTATCAAACTCTAAGACGCTGTAAGAACAGTGTTATCATCAATACAAAGTCTTACCTCGATACCAAAGTCTCAGGTAAATGCAAAAAAAGATGAAAACGAGAATAAAGCGATGCTTTATGGTACAGAGACATGACTAGTCTTAGCTTTGTTATACGGTCAGGCAGTTGGGACAATAGTCTAGGTGCAAACAATGCAAACAATATTTAGTTTAAAGAAGATACTGTTGTAGAAAATAGTGGAAAGAAATAAAAAGAAGAATGGCTAGGAAGATGACGTCTCGCTGAGGGGTACTTGGATTTTAAGATACCCATGATGCAACATCAATGATAGAAGCATGTCATCAATTTTTTTTTGTAAAGACAGTGTAAAACTGCATCTTGACTGCTCTATGAAAGATATGCTACGAGCCGAAATGTCCAGAACAATACCACGTACTCACCCAAAAGTTAAGATAGTCCTGTAGGGAGGAGGCCCAAGAACGTCCAAGGTATGACACCAGCTTCTTGCTCGACGAATCAACAGAGAAAGACTAACCCCAAACCTCGCTATTTATATACGGGGTCCAGAATCATCTTAAACGAATTTTATTACCTTTTATGGACATGAGAAGGCAATCACAATCATATGCATCTTGAAGTTGCATTTAATTTAAATAATCATATTTGTTCCGAGGTTCAAGAGTCTATATTGACTTTCCTAACACAAGGTGTGTGCGGCGAAACGGGCAATGGGCACGTCTATGCGGAGGAAAATATAGTGTTCAAGGCTAAACACGGAATGCAGATGTTTTAAGCTCTTATCATTTGGGGTTTTAATACATTTGCTTTTATTTCTGGTTAGGTTTTGAATCAAATGTTAATATTTAGTAATCTATAAACATTTCTTTTGGGAGGGGAGGGGGTCTGGGTCTGTTCCTCATTTAAACCAACGTTTATGTATCAGACTCTATCTTTAAATTATTAACAATGATACGTACGCGCATGAATATTCATGATGTACGCAAATACACCTTTGCCCACGCCTTACCACTTGAAACCTACTCGGACTTTGCCTCTATATCTGAAATGACTGTGAACACACACCGTGCTGTTATGTTTGACTTATCAAGATATTAAGGACTGACTGTACCAATTGACATCATTATTATTTTTATCAAATAACATTAATAACACCCGACACTTTTTTTATGATATCATGCGATTTAGCAATGACCAACAAATTACATGATCTCGCGCGGTCTTCTTTTAAACAAGGAAGCAGCTTAATAAATGTCTGGATTGGATAGCTGAACCAGAGGCGGTATCCTGAAAACAAACTAAAGTTTCGACTATTAAAATCTATGTTAGCACATCATTCCAGCCTAGTTTTGCAAAAGAGCAAGAACATCTTTCCTTGCAGATAGCTTTAAAAAAAGGGATAATTTGTAGGTCAATACACTACTTATTACATGTATAATTTGGCTAAGTTGTGTGCCCGTCTATTTATTTGAAATGCTTCTTTCCTTTACAGCGTCACGTACGTGCATTTAACCTATTCTTCATTGGTCAACCACGGGTTCGCGGTGAAGCTAGCAAGTCGGCGCTAAATAATATTTGTATAAAAAGGATTTGCCGATTTGATGATCGTACGGCCGAATCGGGTGAGTATTCATGATTACGTACATGGACTTGCTGCACATAATGCTGGTACATTTGCTCGTATGATATAAAACAGACTTATTCTTTCAGAGGTTTAGTTATGTAATAAAT